>PVJA010003102.1:0-36365 GCA_004027025.1 Myocastor coypus
CTTTCCTTCCTTCATTTTGAGTGTCGGGTATTTTTCCCAGCAACGAGCAAAAAGTAACTAATACACAGACCTAACTACATTTTCACACTACAATTGGTTTAATCTACCAGTGTAGACAATGTCATTATGGAAGACCAGCTGTCTTCACACTGTATGGTTTATTACTGTATGAAAATCTCTGTATGTACAAAAGAAGGTGGTATATGTATAGAGGTGTAGAGGACACACCTGCGTATAATTATCAATGCATGTGTTATATATATGTAGTATACATATATGTATTTTCAGCTGAAAGTCTTATAAATGAGACATACTTGATTTTAAGATTCGGTGACTATGTAAGTTAAGTAGATATAATTAAGATATAATATTTTCTTAAGTGTTATTTTAAATGATATAAAAGAAAACAAAAAAACTTTGTTGTGCATTCAAAACTCTCAGCTCCAATAAAACAATATCTATATCAAGTCTGCATCTTGTAATCTGAATATATAATATGAAAAGATAATATGCAATTTATTAATTATTGGAACTGTCCTACTAACCTGTTGTGAAATTGTCTCACTGCTTTCTTTTCATTAAAAATTAAAATTAATAAATATAAAGAAACAATATCTCAAAACATACCAATAAACTATAGTTTTGCCCAATACTTTATATTGCCATTTGAGAAGAACAAGTTAGTTCAAGTTCTTTCCTCCGTAATTACATGTAAAATTTTACTATTCAAACATTATACAGATATTCTGAATGTATACAAATTAATAAATTTTAGTCAATTTAAAAAAGGGAATACCTCAGAAGAACAAAAAAAAACACTTATTGACAAGTAAAAATACAAAATGGACATTCAAAATATCAACCAATTTAACTTGGTGTTTTAACTATTCTCAATTTTTTCAAAAAAACAAAAAAGATTTTTTCCCCATAACCTGCAGCTGGAAATCACTAATTTGCATATAGCTGACAACTTCTTTGTATCCTAACTGAAGCCAGAAGGAAAAAATTGTGAATACAACCAAAATACATATGATAAAATATTAAGTCTAGGATAAGATATCCAGGAAACACAAATGATCTCAAGAGACCCTAGAAAGCAGTGATAGCCTTCATAGCTTGTGTTTGCATCACAGGTAGCTGAACATATCCTTATTTGGAAAAATTACAAGCAGTGCTGTTTTTTGGCTCTAAGTTTTTCTGTTGTTTTGCTGTTATCAAACACTTATAGCAGATTTGACTTATTGGTCATATGTAAACAATACAATGTAATAACACAGGTGTTAGCACATTTCCCCTTATTCTTTTTCTTCTAACTCATACAAGTGTCAATCTAAAGAAGTTTAGAATTCAACTGCTACCTAATGCAATTAACAGTAATAATCTTTCGCCGGGCGTGGTGGCACATGCCTGTAATCCCAGCACTCAGGAGGCTGAGGCAGGAGGATCAGTGCAAGTTCAAGGCCAACCTGGGCTACAAAAGTGAGCTCAAGGCCAGCCTGAACTGCACAGTGAGACCCTGTCTCAAAAAGACAAAAAAAAAAAAAAAAAGTAATAATTTTTCTATTTATTTCATGAAAATATGTATTCTAAATCTCAAACGTTGATCCAGCATATGAGAAATTTCCAGTTTACTATCAAATTAACATAATTTTAAATGCATGTATAAACAGCTATATGATAATAAATTAAGATTGCTCCAAAAATAACAGAAGAAAAATAGCATCGCATTTTAGAGAAAAGAAACAGCTACAAGAAGTAGTATGTCTTTCTAGAAACTGGAAACCTAATGTTGTCTAGGAATAAAAGAGGAAATGTGAGACACAAGCAGATAGGCCAACCAGTTCAGGGAAAGAAAGCCATGTGCTAGGCTGACTAGGAGTGCTAGGGTGCCCCAGAGCACAAGGCAGGAGAGTGCAGGGTGTGCACACAGACCAAACATTCTGCCACCCACCAGCCCTGGCAATGGGGGATAAGAGGAAAGACTTAGGGTGGCCATCTTACTACCTTCAAAGGAGCAAGTGGTAAGGACCAAAGGAGATCAGGACCTGGGATGCCTACCTGGTTTAATCCCCAGTGCTGACAAAAACAAAGGAAATACGTTCTAGAGGAAAAGTGGGAAAATCTTAAAGCTGTTTTGAGCTGAAGAAGACATAATTTATAAACCTGAAGCACGAGGAATAGAAAGGAAACAAAAATAAACTACCAGCCCACAGAATGGTAGAGCACTCTCAAGCTCACCAACATATGAATTATCAGTCAACTGCAAGGGAGAAGAAACATGGTGGGATAGAATATGTGAGGAAATAATAGTCAATAACTTAAATTTGACAGAAGATGAGAAAGCACTAAAAAGCCTTAATGAACTCCCAACAGCATGAACACAAAGACCCAAATAAATATTATATGATGAATATGAGGAATCTGTTAAAATGGAAAAGTCTTAATATCGGAAATATATTTTAAAACCCTTTAACTCACCAACAAAAAAGATAAACAACATAATTTAAAAGTAGGGAAAGGGGTTGGATTGCCTACTACTCTAGTGAATTGCTACCATTAAAACAAAACAAGGGTAAAACAGAAAATGAAAAAGAATTAAGATTAATTATGTACAGGTGCTAATTTTCAATAAATGTAATCATAATGTAATAAAAATATGTACAAGCTAAAGAAAAAATCAATGACAAGTGCTGAGGGGAATGTAGAAAATTTAAAACCTTTATTTTGTTGCACAAAATGTAACACTGGGATGTTGTTATAAAAACAGCTCAGCAGTTCCTCAAATGTTAAAAATGTAATTACAAATGGATAGAGATTCTCTTCTCTCTCTCTCTTTATATATATATATATATATATATATATATATATATATCCAAAACAACTGAAAGGAGGGGGTCAAATAAATCTTAACAAATCTTTTCCTGACAATATTCACTGGAGCAATAGGGCCCATCAATTTGAATAACAGACACAAACACCACTGGAATAGGATTCAGCCATAACAACTAATAAGATTATGAAGGACTTCTGGTTCCACCGATCCATGGACTAAGAGGCACTCATGGCACCCAGCCAGAATGGCATGATTCTGAAGTCCCACTTTCATAAGGACTGTCAGCAGCTATGTGGTGCAATAAGCCAGCTTGGAAGATCCGCAGGCCCAAGGCCCGGCAGGCAAAAGTGAGCTGCATTGCCCAGGCCCTGCGTCCAGAGCCATCTGGCCCATCGTGCACTGTTCCACAGTATGACACCACACCAAGGTCCCAGCCGACAGGGGCTTCCGTCTGGAGGAGCTGCAGGTGGCTGGTATTCACAAGAAAGTGGCCTGGACCATGGGCATCTCAGTGGTCCCAAGGCAGAACAAATCCACTGAGTCCCTGCAGGCCAACGTGCAGAGCTGAAAGTACCATTCCATACTCATCCTCTATCCCAGGAAGCCATTAGCACCCAAGAAGGGAGAGAGCTCTGCTAAAGAATTCAAATTGGCCACCCAGCTGACAGACCTGTGATGCCCATTAGCAACGTCTACAGGAAGGAGAAGGCTAGGGTCATCAATGAGGAAGGAAAGAATTTCAAGGCATTTGCCAGCCTGCACATGGCCCAAGCCAAGCCCCGACTCTTTGGCTCCAGGTGAAGACAGCCAAGCAAGCCACAGAGTAGGATGTTGAGGAGAAAAATAAAATGCTATTGGGATCTTGTAATAAATGCTTAGAAAAGCTAACAACAGTAACAACAAAGAGATTATAAAGGAAGTTCTTAGACTGCAGCATAGAGGAGACTTGGTTATATGCTAAATTAATTAAATCAGACACCAAAGTTTAAACGGTAGGATCCCACTTACATACAAGTGTAGATTGTTTCTCAAGACAACGTATGCAGGAATTTACCAAGAGTTAGATGGATTGGAGAGTTACACTAACTTTACAGGCAGAGACTCTTTCTGGGTTTATGGTAAAGTTCTGAAAACACTGGTGATCACTGCACAATAAAGTTAGAGGACCTAATACCAACGAAAAGGACGTTATGCATATTAAAATATTTTCCACAATAAAAACTAAAAATAAGTTTAGAATAATAACTCAAGTGAGGAGAACATGTGCCCAAGTAACTTGATAATATCTTAGAAACACTCAGAAGAGGAAAGAGGATAAAAAAAGAAAATTAAAGAGACTAAAGATCAGTTCTTAAAAACTGAAAAAGGCAAACAAGTTTCAGTGTACATGTACCGTGTGCCCTGGAGATTACTACAAAAATAAGGGGCCCAGCGGGACACCTTCTAAAAGCTGTGACTCTGCCATGTTCTTTTTTAAAGAAAAAAAAAAGTGACATTACATAATAAAGAGCCCACCATATGCTTGAGAGGCCAGTGTCAGCTCAGCGTCTTCTAGTATATGAAAGATACATGTAATTATATGTGTAAGTGCATATGGAGAGAGAAGGGCTGGCTGAGAGATTGCAGTAATGCAGAATAGCATGAGAGGAAGTGGCACAACACGACAGTTCTGAGGGAAAGGAGTCAGATACACACAGACATTTGCAGGACCAATGACTTTGCCAAGCACAAATGGAGTAGCATATGCATGACACTGAAAGATGAAATGCATTTTACACAGAATGAAGAGCACCAAGGGAGCCATCACAAGGGGGGCAGGTGGTAAGGAGCGATAAGCCTGTACAGTCAGTCCCCTGCAGACCCAAGGTAAGACCGGATTCCAGAGCCCCACACAGGGGAATGGAAGGAGACGTCAGAAACAAAAGTGTTATGGCCAGATAGCAGTTCTGATTGGGACCCTAGCAAGTAGAAGGGCTTCTAGGGAAGCTCTGCTTCTCAACCTTTGCGTGGTTCTAAAACATTTTGTTCACAGTGACTCTTATGCTATAAACGTTTTACTTAGTGAATTTTTATTATCTCAGCTTACAACAAAAAGACTAAAAAGCAGTGCCTCTACCCCAGTGGTTCTCAACCTTTTTAATGCCATGACCCTGCAATACAGTTCCTCATGTTGTGGTGACCCCAAACCAAAAAAATAATTTTGGTGGCTACTTCAAATTACTAATTCCAATAAGTAACATTTCACTATGGCATAGCATGGGTTTAAATATTTATTTTCCAAAGGCTTTAGGCGACCCCTGTGTTTTGGTAGTTCGACCCCCACTGGGGTCGTAACCCACAGATTGAGAACCGGTGCTCTACCCAGATATCTCTAAATATATATTTTATTGCAGAGAAGAGAAAATGCCAAGCTCAGCAGACTAAAGCAAGTGCAGCAGCCGGATTCAATCCCTGGTATCCCTTGCCAGCTTTTCCCCCAAGGTGTACTGAGAGGGCGAATGAGACTAGGCATGGTGGCGCACCCCTGTAATCCCAGCACTTGGGAAGCTGAAAACAGGAGACTCACTATAAGTTTGATCTATGTAGTGAGACCCAGTAGACCCTGTAGACCTTGTACTAAATACAGAAAAAAGAAAATGTCAAAACACCACTGTTTTTTAATAAAAAGTGATTTCTAATTAAAATGTTTAATAATAGATAACAAATTTCCCCCAAATCTTCAAATCTCCTTCTCATATATTATCCTATAAGTCATTTTCCAAGAATATTCATTTATTTTATTTGAAAAAGAGTACATAATTTAAATAAAAATACAGTTGTGAAATACAAATATGGCAATCATCTCTTTTAGTCACATTTATATCATACTTATGTGTCTTTCCCTGTGTAAGCTACTGTTCATAAACATATATTTACAGATATGTGTGGCTATATTGTGTCACAGATAAAAATGAATTTCATCTATATGAGACTGTCATTATTAATTTGGCACCAGGTCCTGAACATACTCTAAACGCTGGCAAGCTGCTATGAGAAGTATAAACTGCTTCTGAAACAATCATTTTTCTTCTCTTTTGCTTGAATATTCAATGAACTATAATATTTTGCAAACAGATAATTGTAACCTATCGCTTATGTTTCAGACTTTCAAATTATTGCTTCACAGATTTGAATAGCGGTTTTTTTTGGTGGTTTGTGTGTTTGTTTGTTTGCTTGTTTTTTCTGAAATCCAATATAGACTGAGTCTTGACTAGTGGGGTGGACAGTTAAGGATGATCACAGCCCTAAATAAGAAACCAGACTATCATCCAGCCATTACCAAAATGGCCTGATGCCTATTAACAAAACCTCTCCATCATCCAGAACATTTAATGTCAGAAAATGAAAGAAAATAAAAGATCTGAGGATAAGAGAGAGATTAGAGGGGAGAAGAGACTGGAGGAGAGACAAACAGCCTATTACTGATTGCTTATCAAGTGTTCAATGAATATGTAATGTACTTTCACAGTATTTCAACAAAGACCCTAATTAACATCATAATTACTATCCTTAATCTGTGCTTTGAAATCTGTATCACTACATTTCTCCCTACTTTCACAAACTTTAATTTCAATAAGATAGCACCTAATTATTACCTTTGTTTTACTTAGTACCTGAGAACTTTAAGTATTTTGAGACAATATTTCATAAACATTTCTTAATCTTATGCTGCTATATCTAGAATATTGGTGACACAAGAATAAACTGGTATTTTTATTCTTTGCGTTCTCTCAACCCTATCCCTTATATGCAGAAATGGTCCAATAAGGGTCAATCACTCATTTAATTAAAATGAAGTGAGAATTAACCTTTGACTCATTTTATTTATTTATTTATTTATTTATTTATTTATTTATTTATTTATTTATTTATTTTGGGGGGGGCCTTTTTGAGACAGGGTCTCACTATGCAGTTCAGGCTGGCCTTGAGCTCACTTTTGTAGCCCAGGCTGGTCTAGAACTCTCACCAACCCTCCTGCCTCAGCCTCCCAAGTGCTGGGATTACATGCACGAGCCACCACACCCAGCTAATCCTTGACTCATTTTAAAAGACATTTAACTCAAACAAACAAGGTCCAAATTATGCTTGGGGGATTGTTTTAATTTTTGCACTAATAGTGAATACTTAAGTTATTCAAACACTTTTGTTCCTTTGACATGAATACTAATTCTGTTCTATTAAAGAAACACTTTGAAATCATTTAGAATTTAGTACTGCTTTACATTGAATATACAGAGAAAACAAAACGCTGTACTGGTAAAACTTCAGCAAGTGCTGCTTAGAGAAAAACTAACCTCTCGTACTTTCCCCAATTTTATGAAGCTGCTGGTATTTTCAGAAATAGTTTATTTTATAAATGGTGCTTTAATCTTTTATTAGGCTATGTATGAAAAGTGTTCCTTCCATAAACCATTTCAAAAGACACAACAACTTGCAAGACTGAGTCTCTTATTTGTAACTACTGCTCCCTCTCTCTCTCCCTCTCTCTCTCTCCCTCTTTCTGGCTCTCTCTTGCTCTCTCCCTCCCTCCCTCCCTCCCTCCTTATGTTTTTAGTACAGAGACTCACTATGCAGCTGAGACTTGTACGGATCCTCCTGTTTTCAGCCTCCTCAGCTCTGGATTACAGCCATGCACCACCAGGGAGGTTGCTAGCTCAGCATGCCCCGGGGGCAGAGCCATTGCAGCCTGTGAGGTCATGGATGGACTGCTTTTCAGTTTTGCTGTTCCTTAGGTTACCATACCAAAGCTTCCTTTCACTCAATATCTGTCCACACACTAGAGTGAAGATGTTTCAGAATCCCAGTACTATTTTTTCCCAGCGCTATTTTCAAGAATCAGTGTCACTAGCAGAAATAGAATACAATTCTCATCTTTGTTAATTTTGAATATATAGTTCTGCCAGTCCATTTTAAGTACAGCTTCAACTGCAAATGTATTTTAAAATATATTCTGCATACTTTAAGGAATCAGGCTGAGAATAAAATGGACTCATTTCAAAAATAATGTGGCATCCATACCATAGCACGGAAGTGCACACACACACACACACACACACACACACACACACACACACACACGGGTACTTAAGCATTCATGCAAATACACTCGCACATCTATTTTCAAGCAATAATTATCTCTTTCCCACACTGACCAGTCCCAGCACCTGCGTCTTGGGTTTAGATACATAGTTATGTAAAGTAAATTAATTCTACAGACCCAGATTTTTTGTTTGTGGCAAAACAATGATGCCAGCTTGGCAAATCAGTCCTTCACAAGGTTGGAATTGAGAAATTCTAATCCCACTGTTGCAGCTTTCCAGAATGAAGAGAGGTAAACCTGAAGTTGCTGCCTAGGGGCACGTGTATCATCTACATGAGAAAGTAGGAAAACTTAACTGGGATGAGAGAAAAGAGTGAAGCAGTTGGACTAGAAAATGTACCCAAAACTATAAATGAGACTAATGGACAGGTAACACACACCATTCGCACCTAAACAACTTTCAACTAAAACATACAAGAAGGCAATACCATTAGTGCAAGATTTTTTAACTGGATGAATTTAACTACATGGGAATTTTCTTAAATTCTGTCAGCTGAACTACTCTGATAGAGTGAAAAAAATAACACAAAGATGTAGCTCAAAATTATAACATTTCATACAAAATATTGCTGAATTTTTTCCTAATATTACAGTTGAAGTTCACCAAATAAATATAAATAAGTTCACACTCTGGTTTCTCTTCAGATCGCATAAATAAGTTCACAAATAAATAGGAACTCACAGTAAATATTACTATGAAATGAATATAAAAGTTGTGCTGGGGCCTGGGGAAATAGCTCAGTAGAATAAGTGCTTGCCTGGCAAGCGCAAGGGCCTGAGTTCAATCACCACTTCAAAAAAAAAAAAAAAAGTTGTGCTGATGATGATAAGAATATAATTTTGATTTCTCACACCAAGGTCCACACATGACAAAAGGTGAACCCTAACAGGTACCCAACTTCTGCCATCTGCTCTTTCTCCTTCGACTTGACTTCAGACAAATGTAGCCCAGTAAGGCAGAGATTCCAGATGATGAAGTCTGTCAGGAAGTGAAACCCAGTGAAGAAAGAATGCTGCTACAGAAAGCTCAGGTAAGCCCCACACTCTGTGAACAGTGGCACTTCTGAATTGAACGCCTTCCTTCTAGGGCTGACAGGGATCCAATTTCTGACCTCTCTGGCAGGGTAGGCAATGTCAAGGACATAAGAATATAAACTTGTTCTATTGTTAGTAAGTTAGTAGCATGGGCTGTGCCAGTTAGTAGCAGTAGCAATAGTAGTTGTAGTACTAGAAATATTGATGGTTACATATAGGGAAAAGAGGTTGTAAGGCAGTATGAGTGCTGAATATATTACACTTAATAGCTTTCTGTTTTGTTGGGTGTGAGCCTACACCTGTAATCCCAGCACAAAGGAGGCTCAGGCAGGAGCCTGGCCTACACAGTGAGTTCTTACCAATAAAAGGTGGTGGATAACTGTTATCTCAAGAACTGCTGATTTTATTGATTTGCTTCCGATTTACAGAGGATGGCAAAGTCACCTTGTGTGACTTCTGGGCAGAACAACCTTCCTCACCATCCTTCTGGGACATTCGGCAGGGAACTCAGACAATGCACCTGGCGGAAGCGGTGCAGTCTCATGCACAGGCCACAGTAGTAGGCTAGAGTACAACAGAGGTTTGCTGTCCTGGCCATGCCCTAAACCCCTCACAGACTGGCAAGGGAAGTTAACACTGTGGGGGTTTTTAGTTAATAAGTTTGTAAAAACCAAGATGTTTTGTAGCAATAGGAATCTTGAACAGAAGCCACCAACCTTAAAAAGGTCAGGCAACCAAGGGAAATTGTAACAATACAAGATATGCAAAAGACACAGTGCCTCAACTAAGAGTTCCTTCAGCTTTCACAACATTTAAAAGTCCTCTCACATTTTTTCTTTTTCATATAACAGGCACAGAACTATTCTTTCATCACACTCCAGCAGGGAACAGGAAACCTGGATAGCATTTTATAGAAAATATACTCTCAAGGAAACCAGATCGACAATCTGGCTTCATTTTAGGACATATTTTGTTTTATAAAGTATGACTATTCTAGCATCCAATCATGAATACATGATGCATATATTGTGATATGCTGTATATATCATACATGGACTGCATGTTATGTAATACATATGTATAACATATGCATGTACAACATATTGCATGTATAACATATGCATGTACAATATGGTATGTGTATAATTGCTAAGTATACATATACACAATAATGTTAAACTAAATACAAGCATGCAATATCTGATTTAAGCTTTACTTTTCTAGTTGGTAAAATCATCCACCAAAAGGAAAATAAACACACATACAAAAAATAATCATTTTACCTAAAATGTGAAGAAAAATGTAGTATAGGAGCAGAGGAAAGAATTAGAGAGTATGATAAATAAAACCAAGCAAGAGGGAATATGTCAAATTTGCCTGTAGCATTATAGGAATGATCATTTCAGACAATTACTTCCATTTGACAGGTATTTGAAATATATACTTCATATATATATACATATATAATATAGAGAGACAGACAGACAGACAAACAGACTTATATTATGTTCCATTTCCCCATAATAGACACAAAAGACCAAGTTTCTTATCTCCCAGTGTCGTAATTTCACAGAACACAATTTAGGAAGAATAGAATATGACACAATGTGTGGCATTACAATGTTTAGAAGCAGCGGCCAATTTCTAAGTATTTTAAGACATATATCAATGAACAGATTGCCTGAAAATCTGCATGCATTTCTTTTACAGCAACAATCAATATCCTTTACTGTGTTATCAAAAACTACTTCTACCAAAATTGTTGTTTCGAAGGAAATCTATAAATGTACACTGACACGGGTCCAAGCTGATTTATCAAAATTTGTTTAGTGCATTTCCTTTCAAGACGACCTTCCTATTGATGATTATTGATTGTCACTAAATCTTGAAAATTCTAGAGTGCTAATGCCAGGCCCCTACACCTAAATGCTGTGACTCAGTGAGTCGCTGGCAAGAGCACTGGCCCCTAAACACATGTGTGTGTGCGTGTGCGTGTGTGTGTGTGTGTGTGTGTGTGTGTGAAGCATATATTTAAAATATCATACCTTTAGTAAACATCTATGAGGAGAGAGTTCACATTGTCCAAATTCACAAAGACACCTTTTAAATTTATATGGCATCTCATTCCACATTCTCTGAAGTTTGTTATATTTCTATGTATTATTTAACCTTTTCAGCTTTTTTCATAAACTTGATTTTAGGTTTTTTAAAATGTTTATTTTTAACAAATATACACATATTGCTACTGTATTTTTCTCTCCCCAAATAGAATTAAGTAAGTTCTCTAAGGATAGTAACTTGCTCTCATTTATTCATTTCTAAATTCTCATGGCCTTACACAGTAGTAGAAGTATATCTCTTAAAAAATTTGTTTAATGGTTAGATACATTTCTCTGTATTTGTTATTAATCAATTTTTAAAAATTAACTGACAAGGTACAGTGACTCTTGTTAGCACTGAAAATGCTACATAAGGGCGGGTGAGATAGCTCAGTGGACTAAGAACCTGCTTAGGTAAGCGCAGGGACCAAGGTTCGATACCATGTTGCACCTGCATCACCCTCAGGCATGCTGAACCAGCCACTGAGACCTAGTATGGTGGTGCACATCTGCTGTCCCAGTTCTAGGGTGGCTGAAAACAGGAGGATCACTATGAGTCCAAGCTGCACAGTGAGACCCTGTACCAAATATATTTTAAAAAGAAGAAGAAAGAAAAGAAATTGTCACATAAAATTGAAAAGATTTTCTAATCATTCCCTTACTTAGAGGTGTCTAAGAGGTGAACCCTGATTCCCCAGTATTTGTATGTGTATAACAGAATGAGAATAAATTTGTATGGCTCTTTTTGGCTCTCTGTAATACACATACTACTTTGTAGAAAAAGATCCTCACACTTCTGTGTTACCCCATACAATGTCAGCATTTGGGAAATTCTCAGCTAAGGGAGTGCATCCAAATGCTATTGGCAGGCATGAGGAGGCAATTTTCCTTTGTTCATAAATCAACTTTTTTCTAATGAGATGCATTTAAAATGTTCTTGTTGGGCCAGCCAAATAGGCCAGAGGATTAAAGGGCCTGCAAGCAGGTACAAGGACCAGGGGTTGCATCCCTGGGCCTGCTGTGATGGCTCCGCCTCTGGGGGCATACTGAGATAGCAATTGAGACTGGGCATGGTGGCAGACACCTGCAATTCCAGCTCTGGGAAGGCTGTAAACAGGTGAATCACTCTGAATTCGATCTAGTAGTGAGACCCTGAACACCCTATAGACCCTTCCCTAAAATAATTTTTTTTAAATGTCCTTGTGAAGTTCTCACCCACATGCACATCTAGACA
Organism: Myocastor coypus; assembly: GCA_004027025.1. Classification (NCBI taxonomy): domain Eukaryota; kingdom Metazoa; phylum Chordata; class Mammalia; order Rodentia; family Myocastoridae; genus Myocastor; species Myocastor coypus. Next base: position 12,342 of record PVJA010003102.1, read on the forward strand.
AAGATGGAAAGTCACTAAAGAGGAGCAATTTCCCTGTCACTGTAAAAGCTGCTGTGTGGCCCCGAGCACAACAGGAGGTCCGTGTCAGTTATGTCCCATGGAAGACTGGACCTCCCAAAAATCTTTGATATCTACAACTGGTTTCGTGTAAAAGATGAGAAAAGTTTACAGGGCCAAAGTTGTCCCTCAAAGAAAGAAATGAGAACCTATATCTTTCTCAAAGGGCTTTGAAGTTAAGCATTAATATGGAATTGAATTTTAAAATCTTCCCAAAAAATGTGGTCCAGAATAAGATTGAAGCACTGAACATACCTCCAAGGTCCCAAAGAGAAAGATGAGTCCAGAGGAGATGGGTCTTGGGAGGCTCACTCATGGCATAGGCTGTGGAAGCACCTCTAGATTTATTAGTTGGCTCCTGTTCTCAGAGAAATAGCTGAGCACATGAACACTAACTAGAAAGGTAACTGAAGCCTTGAAAAGTCTGCTGTGAATCACCATGTCTTCTTGTGCAGGAAACTGCACTAGCGACTACACCACAGTAGCCACTGCACCCTGGACCACTGGGACTCAGGCTCAGTAGTGCTGCAGTGTGGCAGTGACAGAAGCAGTCAGCACTAGGAAGTGGGATGCACTAGGGCACTGACAAGCTTTTCCAATCTGATTTGGAAGGTTCTCTTCAACAAATGCACAAGTTACAGACATTAAAGAAAAGAACAGCACAATCTTACATTGAAGCAAATCTGCCAGAAGTTAACTCATACTCACTGACTTAAAATCAGTGTATCACAAATATGTAGAGAAACTGACAATAAATTCCTCCTTTTGTATGAGCAATGTGAGTATTGAAACAGAAATTATTGGCTGAAAGATGAAATAGGTATAATTCTGGAAGACATATGCACAAGCAAGGACATTCTGAACAGAAACTCAATTGCACAAGAAATAATAGCAAGGGTCAACAAAAGGGATCATCAAATTAAAAAGTTTCTGCATAGGAAAAAAAAGGAAACAATGAACAGAAGAGAACTTACAGAACGAGAAAGCAGTTTACCAGCTACTTCTCCGATGGAAGAATAATATGTAGCATACGTAAACCACTCAGAATAACTAGACCTCAAACAAAAGGCTCAGTCAAAAACTGGGGAACTGAAATAGACAATTCTCAGAGAAGGTATAAATGGCCGATAAATAACACAAAGAAATGCTCAACATCGTGGCCATTAGAGAAATACAAATCTAAAGAACACTGAAATGCCATCGGACTCTAGAGAAAATGTCCAACATCAAAAAAATCAAGCACAAAGAAATGTTGGCAAGGCTGTGGGATAATAGGAACACTTCCATATTGTTGCTGAGATTATAAACTGGTACAACCAGTATGGAAATTGGTACAGCAATTCCTCTACAAACTATAAATAGAAATTTCATTTTACCCAGCTAGTTTCCTTATAGTAGGGATCCTCCTAAAAGAGTTAGAGATATTTTATTGCAATAAGATAGGCATGCTCATGTTCATAGCAGCATATACCACAATAGGCAAAACCTGAAATCAGCTTATGGAGCCATAAACAGCAGAGAGAATAGGGAAACGGCAGTGCCTGCACACAGTGAAATACTACTCTACCATAAAGAAGGCAGCCACCTGCATGAAAATCACTTCATACTGAGACCATATTATGACTAAATGAAATAACGCAGATACAAAGGCTTAAATAGTGCATGTTTTCTTTTGTATGAGAAACTCAAACATAATAAAATATGGTAGTAGGGGGAAAGGTAGTTACCTACTTTTTAAATTTATTAATCAAACCATTGTGATTTTCTTTCTGCATTTTGTTACTTTTAAGATTTGATAGCTTCTAAAGGGAAAAAAAGGAAAAGAATGTCTGCATGTACAAGATAACTAAGACTGCTACACAGTTAGCTCCTCTTAGCTTATTTTTTAAAAAGTAAGATTTTTGTGTTAATATTGTACGCATCTTGCTTATATCTTCCACTTTGAATAATTCCTAGGAAGATAATATAGTGTACCCACATCAAGGCTGCCCTCCTAGCCTGTTCTGAAACTTATCTTTGATTCTTATTTTTATCTTTTCTTAAAAGGAACAGCTGGAATAGGGAAACAAACAAAGAAAGGGGGAAACAGATACATAGATAGATAGATAGATAGATAGATAGATAGATAGATAGATAGATAGATAGATATGGGGTAACTGTACCATGACTTCCATTGCTATGTTGAAAGGAGAAGTTAGACCTAATTGCTTACTGGTTCTTGCATGTCCCTGTCAGGTGGTCTAACAGCAACCTTGCAGACAACCAAGTGTATTACAACAGCTATTATTAATTTCAGATCACCTTGCTTTGAAATTCTCTACCTTTTTTCAACTGCTTTTTTTGTATTTTTAGTTCTTGCCTTTGTATTTGTTTTGGGTTTTCTTCTTCTTAAAAAATATGATAATAATAAAAAAAAAGGTTTTGGCAGTTTCTTAAAAGTGTATAACCTTTAGATTTCACAAACCTTGCTTCTCTCCCTGTTTACAATCTGGATGAGTCATGGCCAGTGCTTGACCATTTTGCTCTCTGTGAAAACCCAAGAGAATGTTTTCTCTCTAGGTGACTCTTCTTAGGTACACTGTATATCCTCAATCCCTTTCCTCTATAGTACCCTAATCTCCCTGAACAGAAAATTTGGGAAAACTACTGAGTTATAGGATGTTACAGCACAGGTTCTGTTCTTTCCTGAGTACTCACTGACCTTGAAGGGCTAGGGCCAAAATAATGGCTATCCTTGTAGCCCTTCTTTTTCTCAAATTTTTGGTTTATAAACTTATATTCTTAACCCCCCAGAGGAAAAGTTTAGTGATACTATTACTCTATAGCGTAGATACTTGAGCTTAACATCACTGTCTTTCTAAATATCAAACATCTTAGACTTAACTTGGAATTGGTATTATCTATCAATCATTGATATTCTAATAAATCTCTATAGAATGTGATAAAAGCAATTGCACATTTTTACACAGGAATTTAGAAATCTAACAATATACAAAATTGTAGCCTGTCAATCCTTTGGTATTTTCCTAGTCTCTCACTCTCCTTTGATACCATTTTTGTTCTTTTGTAAACCAACCATTTATTTGAGAGAGAGTATAGCAGTAACTAAAATTACATTAGAAGCAGCACACATCTAGAATACCAGGATGATAAGAATTCCATAGTTTTAGTGGTACACATTGCTATCTTCAGTGTGATAAACCTTTTGGAGGTTCTTAGGACCACTACCTAATTCATTCTGTGCATGCTTTTAGTCGTCCCATGTTTCCTATGTCTTCTGCTTGCAGTCACTTCATTGTTTAACCTTTAAGTCCTTCAAAAATATGGAATACTTCATGAATTTACATGCCATCCTTGCACAGGGGCCATGCTAATCTCTGTATCGTTCCAATTTTAGTACATGTGCTGCTGAAGCGAGCACAAGACCACCGTTCTAAGCCTGACTTACACATGCTGAGTTCTTCACCACACGTTCCCGATAGGAGCCTAACAGAAATGAGCTGTGCACCCACGATCCCTCCCTTTGCAATTTCAGTGTTTATGCTTATTGATTTGGCAAAACACCAGATAAGCAGCTCACGCAGAAAATCTTGGCAAACAAAAGCACTGCTTCGATGGAGAATTCTTCTAGCATTCATTTTGTTATTAACATTATCTTATACAGCCTAGATTCAGTAGGATTCGTAACAGCGAAATAGGCAGAATATTGGAAATGCACTACTTTGGAGAGTTAGTAGAAAGCAGGTGTAAAGAATTAGCTCATGAATCAAGGGCCTGGGTTTAAATTCTCTGTCACCTTGAGTGCTCTAATTATGTTCCTTTTTCCTCCTTTCCGTGCAATCCAATGTTCCACCTTGACTTTCATAGGGCTATTGTGAAGGTGAGAATACACAATATGATCAGTTTATGTGGTAAATGAGCACGAAAAAAAGATACAGGAAACAACATATTATTTTAAAAATAATGTAAATTATACATTACAATGCATTTTTCCTTAAAATTCTTCCCCTTGCTCCAGACACACACCACTGCCCTTGCACTCCTGAAGCAGTGCGGGAAGACCACTAACTGCACTGTGCTGGATGCTTCCAGACTCTGAGTTTAATGAAAACTTTTGTCTTCCATGGTCACTCTGACCTCAGGGAAAACCCAGAAGTTGTAAGTGGTCTCCTGCAGTGAGTAAGGCATGTCACTATCTGAAAAAAGAGCAGTACACTCTGGCTTTCTGTGGGATTTTGGATGTTGGAGAACAGCTGCATGCAGTGAACACAGTGGACAAGGACACAGCACAATTGTTTTATGTTATAGAAACTGCTGTAAACATTTTATGAATTCAGGACATCAAGGCAGCCCTACATCGCAGTTAGAGACATTCATGAAACAGGTCTTCCAGGGCCAGGGATACAATTCAATGGCCCAGTATATGCCTGGCAAGTACAAGGTACTGAGCTCCACTGCCAATATGAAAAAGAAACGAAAAGAAGGAGAAGGAGGAGGAGGGGGAGGGGGAGGGGAAGAAGAAGAAGAAGGAGAAGGAGAAGGAGAAGGAGAAGGAGAAGGAGAAGGAGAAGAAGGAGAAGGAGGAGAAGAAGAAGAAGAGGAAGAAGAAGAAGAAGAAGAAGAAGAAGAAGAAGAAGAAGAAGAAGAAGAAGAAGAAGAAGAAGAAGAAGAAGAAGAAGAAGACATGCAGAAGTGCTTCAGAATCTGCCAAGAATGATGGGATGAGTGCATGGAAAGTGGAGCGTGTTTTCAAGGAGATGAATGGTGAAATGGCCTTACGGTAATGTGCTTCTCATTTAAACACACAGTAGCACAGTAGGTTTTTTTGTTTGTTTGTTTGTTTGTTTGTTTTAATCACACTTTGCATTGTTTGCATTTAGTCAATAAACTGTAGCATTATTATAACATAAATATAATAACATAATGAATAATGAATCTCTTCTTTTGCTATCCATAAATATCTAGTTTTTCCAGTATTGAAACAAAGACACTGTGCGCAATATCTGTTCTTCCAAAGCTTGAAAATCTTTTCTATTTTCTTATTAGTACATCTAAGGACATTGTGGCAGCAATAGCGCAATGGATCATTTGTTCAAATGATATCAGTGTTTGTTACATCAATAAATGAAAAAGGGGAAATAGTAAGATGCCAACTATGTAAATGCAACACACACACTTAAACTATTTTGACACATGGTAATGACCATGGAATTATAATGGTTCACCTAAAATTATGCTGTCTCATAACAATTTTGCCAGATATTTCAGAGAGCAGTATAAATCTCCTATAATGTCCCTATGGCAATAAAAAGTAATTAGAGTATTTCACACTTATAAATTAATAGCTTGGATTTATATTTTACCTTTCATCTAAAGGCTCAAAAACCTTCCATAAACATTTACCCGGTAACTTTCACTGGCTCCACCTCCCATAAGGTAAGATAGTATCCAATGGCTTCTTACAAATGAGGAAAATTAAATCGATAATAACTAAATATTATGTCATCATGTATGATTCAGAGTATACTGCAATAATTTTTTAAGCACACTTGCATTTTCTACATGTGCACAAATGCTTGTATGATTTGCCTTATGCTGGGTTTCCTGGTACTTCCTTATAAAATCATTTGCTAATTCTTTGCATAACATATACAAACATAAAAGTTAAGTTTCATAAATTTTCTATGTGCAATGTGTTCAAATGTTTACATACAGACACTTGAGCAAAATCTTCATCTGAACTGTGTATACATGTAGAGATGAGAAAAGGGCTTCCTTACCCAGCACACACACTAAACTGAGGAAAATATAAATTGTGTCTGGCTCCACATGTGTAGGGACATTACTGCTTCTCAACATGAAAAATAGTATTGTATAACTTTGTGCTTATCAAAGTTAACAGCAACTAATAGTGTAGAGAAAAGGGAGAAGCTCCCGCTCAGTGCTAAAGCTCTACAAGCATACAAACCTTCAGGCCTTGAATTTAACACAAAAATATATAAATAGCACATATTTGTTGAATAAAACTCAATTCAGTGACAAATGCTTTGTGGCAATTGGAAATTTCAAGATTTATGGTATGGGCTCAATCTGCCTTGATAATCCAATCTTCAAATACTCCTCGCGTCACCCTTACTTAGTATTTATAATGAAGTCCTTGCCTTTCCCCAGAGCCCTCCTTAGCACTTTCTTACTATACTTTTGTTCTTCTCCAGGGAACCATGTGGACCTTGTATCACATTCTCCCAAGTTCAGAGGCTCAGAACAGCAGTGAGATCTCTTCAACCAGCCTCCCTAGACCTCTCGGGAAGATAGTGTTGGTGCTTTTCCTCATCCCCTTCACAGTCCAAGCAAGACTGCTCACTCCTGCACACTTATACACACACACACACACACACACACACACACAGGAGTTTGCAGCTAAAGACTAAGAGGACTAATAGCCCACACTGATACCCGTGCCGGTGCAGTCCCAGTCCCCACCGCAGCCACTCAGCCAGGCTTCTAGAGCACTGCACTGGCCTCCAACTTTGCCCTGTCCTGGTTCTCACACTCCTTTCCACGTTCTCCTGGCCATGTTCCTTAACAAATCACTTGTACAAGAAGTTCACATCACTGGTAACTTAAAAGTCTCATTGGGGGCCTGCTTAAATAAAATAATTCCTGTCTTTACAGTAAACTAATAGTGAGACATTCATTCAAAACATTCATTTAGAAAACACTGGATGAGATCACGATACAATGAAGATAGCAAACAATATTTGTATCCTCCAAAGCAAGGTCTGCAGGACATAACAGACACATGCTTCTAACAAAATAAGATGCAGCCCTTACCTGTGAAAAACGTAGCTACCTAGGCAACAGAAAGACGGACAGACAGGCAGGCAGGTAGGCAGGCAGGCAGGCAGTTGCACTGTCAGCATCTTCTAGCTACCTCTGGAGGAATACTGTGAAGGGCATGCAGTGCTCACAGACGGTGGGGATCTTGCTCCACCGAGGAGAGAGTGTGGACCCTGCACCAGAGCTTGATGAGCTGGAGGCCCCAGGGGGTCCTCCAGAAGAAGGTGGCCTTCCCCAGCCCCAGGGAAGTAAGCAAATCTCTGAATGACTGAAAGAGCCCCACTGTGTGTGGAGTGCAGGAGTAGGGAGTAGATAAGGAGGCAAGAGTCCAAAAGCCTGGAGATTTTAAGTCAGAGTGAAGGTTTATGTTTTGTCTTAAGATCTATGAAAATCACATAGGTCACATAAGAGATGTTAAGCAAAATAGGAACCTGATACCATTTCTTTTGAAAATATTCTGCATACCTAGCAATAGGGAGGCTGGAGCAGGAGTAATGCTACAAGTTCAAGTCAGCCTGGACTAAAATAGTGAGCCCAAACCCACCCAGAACAACCTAGTCAGAATCTGTCTCAACATCTGCCTTGGGGAAAAAAAAGCAAGCAAAGAAAAACCTCAAATTACTGGGTCTTGGAGGTTAGTTCAGTTGTCTAAAGTACCTGCTTGGTCAAACTCAGTCAGGCACAGGTGACCACGGTTTGATCCCAAGCACCACATGCTGCACCAGACCCACCCTTGAGGCAGCCTGAGCAAGCAATAAATAAATAAATAAATAAATAAATAAATAAATAAATAAATAAATAAATAAAAAAGAAAGAAAGACAAAGAAAAAGAAAATTATTCTCACGATTGAAGCTGGACATGGTAAGCACGCCTGCAATCCCAGCACTTGGGAGGCTGGAAACAGAAGAATCACTACGAGTCCAATCTACATAGTGAGACTGAGACCGTGTAGACCCTGTCCTAAATACAGAATTTAAAAAATTACTGTAAGAGGACTGAGCTGCGGGAATAGAGGACACAGGTGTTCAAGCTAAGAGGTGATTAAGGTAGATAAGTTGAGGGATGATGGGACTGAGCAGAGGAATAACAGAGACAGACAAATACTGCTTTGTGAGAACTAGAAATGATGGGACTTCAGCCTGAATGACCACGGTGTTCAGGATTCTATGAGATCTCAAGCACGACTGCAGGAGCCCGGCTTTTCCCTGTGATAGGGCTGTGCCTGATGCTGAAATAAGTGTGATGAAGAGTGGTTTCCGAGGTTAGGAAACACTCTAATGCTAAACATATTAAGTTGAGTGTGACTTCGTGACATGGAAGAGAAATTACTAAATATGTATGAATCCAGGATTCCAAAGTGTACATGTGCTCTGTACACACAGACACGATGTCCCTGTGTGTACGTGTGTTCATATGTGTGACCCCCACCAAACTGTAATGCTAATAACAGTGATTATCCTTGAAGAATAGAATTATGAAGCAATTTGATTACAGTTGTGCTTGTTTTTATTTGTTACTTTTCAGTATATGCATATGAATTTGTCCTCATAAGTAATTTTTTAGAAGTTACACACACCAGCACAGTTTTTGTGAGATTAGTCAACTATAACTTTTGCATATGTCAGAGAAACCAGTTCTTGGAACCAATCACTCCAATTATATTTTTGAAGTAATTTCTAAATACAAATTTGGAATTTGGATGTTTGGAGCCATTTATATCTAGACATTGAACCGTATCTCTGTATGGCTAATTTTTCCAATTTTGGAATGAATATTCCCTATCGTTGATATATGTTTTATAAAATAATACTTCAACTGCATACTTTTTTTTTTTTTTTTTTTTGGCAGCACTGGGGATTGAACTCAGGTCCTTGCACTTGCCAGGCAAGCACTTATTCTACTGAGCTATCAACCCAGCCCATGAACTGCACACTTTAGATTTCCCTTAATTATATAAGAAAAAAAATTGAAATAAATTCAGTTATGCAATGAAGAAGACATAATACATTATTCCTTTGATCCTGTTTTTATCCCTAAAATCATGAGATTAAATGATAGCTCAAATTTATACAAAAATGTGATGATATTGGTTGTTCAATGATGATAGCAAGGTTCTTAGAGCTTGATCTGATTTAATAATGAATTTGTGAAAACACAGCACCTAGAAGACTCTTCCGGAAATAGTGAGACAAGTCCACATAGACCACAAAAACTGCTGTAGGTGACTCAGCCAGGCGCTCCCAGTGCTCCCAGTCAGGGCATCATCCCTCCCCAGGGTCTACTGTGCTTCCCTGAAGGGTGGGGCTGGCATTAATTCTGAAACTGAAATTGAAGATTTTGTTTCTCCTGGACCATAGCTCCTTCCAGCAAAAAGAATTTTGACCTTCTGAAGCATTTGTCGTCATCAAGAGGTCTCGAGGCAGAAGCTTATTGATTTCCTAGTCTATCTGTATTGCTGCATATAATATGAAAGCTTAAATCAACATTAAACGGGATTACTGGCACAGTCAATGAAAGGTCTAACAGGAGGGCAGGCTTTGGGCACAACTGGATCCAGAGGTCTTCAGGCCTGGCTGGATTTCTCTGAGACTCTCTTGGCACAGCTCTGCTTTGTGCTGGCTTTGTCCCCAGGCACAGGGTCAAGATAGCTGCAGTGAGCTCAGGCTTCTCATCGACACACAGGACTGCCACCATGAAGGGGAAATGGCCATCATATTGCCAGTGCCAAGCAGAGTCCTGCGCCTTGCTTTTTTTTTCTATTTTTGATTTTATTGTTTTTCTATGTATTCTCCATACTTTTGGTAGTTAATTGTATAGCTTTCAGTGAAATTAATATTTTATTTTATTTCATTTTTATTTTTTACAGTAATTAATACATCACATATTATTTTATTTGTCCTAGTTGTTCAGAGTACAAGATGCAGGCATGATTTCTTACCTAAACATCATTAGTACAGATCTTTCTTTTCATTGCACAAAGAGAATATATATATATATATATATATATATATATATATATATATATATATATGCATTCCAATAAATAGTCCATAGCAGTAGTGGATTATCACCTCATCCGGCATTATCAGAAGCTGTTAACTTGAACCTTTTACAACTCAGCATATTAATATGGCTTCCCTTTTTATACCTCACATTGGATGGTTAAGACCAAGACAAAGCAAGATCCACGTTACAAAAATGTGACTTTTATATTTGGCAAAGTCAGGCAGGTCCCCTCAGGATTTACTCTGAAACCATGTACTGTGGTTTGCAGAACTTTTGTCAGTATCAGCCATCTGGATGAATCAAGGCCATTGTTTGACTATTTCACTCTCTATGAAAGCCTAAGAGAATGTTTTCTCTCTAGGTCCTGAGACTTTCTGACTGGCCAGCTTCAAAGAACAACCCTTACCAATCAGAATGTGCACATGGGTTAAATATGATGACTGATTCCTTATGGCCTACCACTGCAGTGACATCCAGAGTTCCACATAAGTCAAAGTTAACACCAAGAGAAAACAGGAAGCAGTAAAGAAAACAGAGCAGCCATGTCCCTGCCCCATACTGTGTTAGGTTACACGTACCATACCTAATTCTAATTAAATCTAACATACCAAAGAAGTAACTCTACCATATGAAGTAAAATACAAAACCCATAATCCCCAAGTGGTGGCACATGCCTGAGTGTATACTCAGGAGACTGAGACAAGAGAATCGCAGCAAGTTCAAGGCCAGCCTCAGATACCTAGTGAGTTCAAAGTCAGCCTGAACTGTATAGAGAGAGCCTAAAAAATAAATAAATAAACACCAGGATTTTAAAAATATTCCAACCTGCCTTCACAGGGTCTGCTTTCCTCATACTAAGGAGAGAAGGTTCAGATGATTTTGTATAGAATTCATGTCAGCTATAGAGTGATTCATATTCCTTGAGTGCAGATAAAACAGCAAATAGAAAATGAAAGGTATTATGTGTTCATATTCCCTCCCTTTTTCTCTTCTTTCCTACTTTCCTTTCCTTTCATAAATATTTAGCAGAAGCCTTTGAGGGAGGGTGAGGCTAAGGGAGCATCAGGGAGTGATGTGACATGCAAGGGACAAATTCTGGTTTCTCGGGGTTACGCAAACAGACTATGCTAAGTGAGGGAGACAGGTGTGGGGAGACGCTCAGCTGACTACACAGCAGTGCAAACTGAGCTGGTTTCTACCTCCGAAGTCTGAATTCCATACTACCTGCCCCACTGGCACGTGCTGGGGCAGTCCTTCATTTTCTACTCTTTATAATCAGATTACTAATGAGGGTCTATGTTGACTTTGACAGAAGGTAAATACATTTTAGACATTTAAAATACCTGTAACAGTAAAAATCCATCTAATACATCATTTGGCAATAACAATACTTTGAATTACACAAACTATGTCTTATAAAATAGCAAATACATATATAATACAAATGCGTATATAAGAATATAGAGAACTTAAAAATTATTGTGGATTTCCTCACATCACAATTTGTCTTTAATTACTATCTAGAGTTTAGTCTTTTCAGGATGTGCAGTTCACAGACTACACATAAAACTTCCAACGGCTTCAAAGCAGTTCTGCATGCAGCCCAGCCCGCTGCGCTCTGGCAAGAGCTATTCCCCCAGAACTGCATGCAGCCCTGCACTTCTGCTGCAGTTCTCACCGACACAAATTCGAGTTCATTACCCAAAGCCCCTGAAATATCTTGTTGCTCTCCATTCTACAAAGTCTGGCAGCGGCAGATTCACTGCTAAACTTCCAAGTTTCAGCATAAATTTGAATTGGTATTCCTTCCATGAAAAAGCCCACAAGTATACAGCATATGAAGCGTTCCTTTGTTTATAAACACTACAGGGACATTCTTTTTGAATAAGAAAAAATTAGCCATTTTTAAATATTGTCTACAAGAATACAAAATTGCCTGAGTATTTTAGCTCAGGGAACAGGAGGGAGTGGACATTCTGGAAATCTCACAGACACCACTTGTGAACAGTGAGTAGTGCCCTATCTAACAAACAGATGACCCATGATCTATGTCTTGTGCATATTTAATTGAAGGTAACACACACTCAAGGTATAAGATTCTACTGTGAAAGCACACACTCAGATCACTACAATTTCTCTCGTTACAGCTGACAAGGACACATTCCAAGTGGGGAATTTTGTCTGAAGACGACTTGTTTCTAATTCCCTCACATCTAACTCCAAACTCATCACTGGTACCAAGCTCGAATCCTGCATCCTCCCTCCTTGACTCTGCAATATAGGCAAGTCCCTCTGATATATCCACTCTCTTTGATCTGAGCAATCCTAAGATTACAAGAGTTCTCGTGCCCACCAGTACAGCAGGGAAATTGAGATGGACCGCACGGCAGAAGATGATAAAGGAGGCCCCTCTCATGCTGCCAGAGCAGAGCAGGCAGGGAGAAGTTTCTGAATACAAAGTGGAGCTGGTAATACTAAAAATAGTAAACATTTTAAATGGCAATGACAGTCTACAAACCACTATCATAGTCCAATATGATAGACAATGCACAAATAGCAATGCACTGTGTTCCTTTTAGAGATAAGAACCCGCCACATGCACAGTGGGTGTGTCTCACTATAATCACACACTAAAGTGTTTGAGAAGGGATTCGCAATGTTTCTCTCCCTTTCTCTCTCTCTCTGTTTCTCTCCTCCTCTGCTCTCCTCTCCTCTCTTCTCCTCTCCTCTCCTCTCTATTCTCTCATCATGCTGTTGATTTCCTCCCATTCACTTATTTAGTGATTGTTAAATCAATGCTTTCCCACTAGCCTGTGTTGGGTACCATCTCCTCATTGTAGGTGTTACCAACCCAATCCTAAATTCACATTCTCCTTTACTATATCCCATTGTCTACTGGGATATATTTTTCTCCATAGCCACCCACAATTTCATCATTTCTTTATGGCCTTTGTCCCACAATAGATATGAGCTGCAGAGTCACTTCTGAGAGTTTCCTCACTGTATTTATTACAACAGTTACAATACATTATAGCCAATACATTATAAAACACTCTACATAGGTTAAAAAAAATCCATGAGTGATACATATGTTATTGTGCTTTATAACTTTGCATGTGAGTCTAACAATTCAAGTAAGTAAATGCTGTGTAATTTAAGAAGCAAGGAAGCACAACATAAGACCATAAGTTTATCGCATGCACTAGTTTTATCTTTCTGATGACCAAGAGGACACCAACTCAATGATTATATAAAAGAGTAAGCAAGTAAGCAGAGGCATAAATGTGGTTCTGTTGTGTTCATGTAATTCAACATGATCATGGAAATGCCATCAATAGAGAAACATGGCATGTATATATCATTGATATTGTTTCCCTTTGTCATAAACTCCAAAGTCTATGTGGGATAGCTAAGAGGCCACAAAGCATAACTAACTCTATTCTACCAACTTTCTAGACAATCAGAACATCCGAAAAAGCATGTAAGACTTTACATTCTGTTCCACTTGCAATACTCAATTAGTATGGATTATTATTTATGGAATTTTAGCTACTTGGGCTTTGTAATTTTGTATGCTAAAAGCCTGACATGGAAAAACAATTATCTAATAAAAATAGCACCCAAAGCAAACCTTTATTCATGATTAGAGTCAATAAGGAAGTGAATTCTTTGAAAATAGCATGAAATAATGACACATTACAACCTCAAATGCAGTCTATTGTCTTCTAATTCAAACACAACTGAGTATGTAGTAGTTTGCAAAGATGCATAGAGAGAATATGAAAACCACCAATTAACAGTGAGAAAAATTTTCTAGTAGATATTAACTAACTATTAGCTAGAACAGAGAAGCATGCTCCTAAAAGATCTCTTTTTTGCTAACACTTTCCATTCCAAATATTTGGCAAAATGAACCACCAAATGTCGCTTTTAGTTCCTCACAATAACAAAGATACTTTACAGCTTACATTTCTTGTGTTCTTTGTGGCCATTAGCATAAAATTACCTTCCAAAACAAGAAAATTCAAGATCACACAGGGGAAAAAAAATACAGGTTTTATTCTGGAGCCTATTTAGTTTCCATTCATCTTTCTAGTGAAATCCCACAGTCCTTGACAAGATTACTGGAAGAGCTAGGAAAGGTTAATACAAGTACAGTGGAAACTCAGTCACACGGAACGGAAATGAATTCTGTGCATTCTCCCACTCATCTGAGAGGACTGTCCTGTGAGCTGACTTCCAAGCACTCTAGCTCAGCTCTCACAATGTTTCCATGAACTCATTTCTAGCACTGAGTGGCACGAACCAGCCTCTGGTGGACATGAGCAGAAATGACCTGCCTGTCACTTGTGTGGCCTGCTGTGAATGCTCAGCTGGAACGGTGATGCTAATGTGGCCAGGACAAAGTCCTCCTCTTCCAGCTGAGACCTGGAGCCCTGGCCGCTAGCAGCCATTCTAAAGGTCCTGTCCACTGCTGAAGTTGCGCATTGTTAGTTTTGCTATTATTTGACATTTGATATTTCTCTTGATGTCTTTCTTCACCCAGCCCTTTCTCAAGTAGATGTGCACATGTCACCTCACATGGTCACACCAGCAAGCACACAAAAATGATATCCAGGATGAGGTAACCTTTCCTCTTCTATTTTTCTTTCCTAATAGGTGTTACCTAAACACCAGGCAGGGGAACAGAAAAAACAATTCCAAAATATCCACTAAATTAGCAAAAAGTAAAACTCCAGGAAATAATTCATAACTGAAGCATGCATCTGAAAACTACACCTTTGAAAATGTCAAACTAAAACAGATACATTTATTAACATAAATAATTAAATTAAACTTTTCTTGCTTAATAATGAAAATGATATTGGTCAGAGATTATGTAGGATTAATGTAGCCTAAAGTAAAGACCTGGCAAATTGTGTAATATATCCATTACAAGTTTTACTGCTAAGCATTTCCATTATTTAATGGGAAAAGGAGATAAAACTCACAAATATTCCTGGCTAATTGCTATCCAGTCTAAAATGAGGATGTAAGTGAACATTTTATAGTTCTTTTTCTGTTTCAGTGTCAGAGATTGAGTGGATATGAAACATTATTTAAGAATAGGCAGGAATGTGGTTAAGCATAGATATTCAAACCTCCTTGAATAATGTAAGATAGATACACGCTACCTCCCCAGACTTGTAGCATGTGCCAAAAGCCGCGTGGGGCAAGGGAAAAGAGACTTCAAGGGGCAGATACAAAGCCAGTTAGCACCGCATATTCATCAGGGACAGTGCACAGGACCGAAGGCCACAGTAATATAACATCCATTTGTCAACCACCAGCAAAACTAGCGTTAACTTTTAAAATGACAATTCACTACAAGAAATATTTTGCTTATTTTTTTTCAAGTTGATGGAAAAATCAGATACAAAGTTTCAATAAGTAATGCAGTGGGATGCATGAGGTAACCTGAATCCAAGAAATCTGAAAACAGTCCTGAAAGAGAACCAGGCTTCTTGGTAGCTAAGGAAAGAAGCCCAGAGGTTGCACAGAAAAAGATACAAAATCAATGGAAACTTGTCATGGCCTGGGGTTCTTGCAAGGAATACACTACAGTACAGGACAAATTTTATAATATTAGTTTATATGGAATCACTCTAAGAATAATATAAAAGAAGTGCAAGAAATCTATCCACACACATAAACACTGACCATTCCAGCTGAGAGAACACTTTGCAGATCTACTGTGAAAAGGTCCACAGGTCAGTGCTGGAAACTAGGAAGTCTATGCCAGCAGGAAGAAGGATCTGTGCTAGCAAGCTGAGGGGACTGAACTACAGCTAGGAAGCAACACTCAAGGTAAGCACCAGAGCTGCCCCACAGCCATCCGCAGCAACAGCGAGGTCCTCAAGCTCCTCCAGCCATGAGGAAAGCTGAGTTCCCATCAGGAAAGCCAATGTGACAAGCTTCTGCATGAGGCTGAGCAGTGCACCATCTTCCCCTCTAGGGCTAGAAAGTGATGCTCAAGATGAGGACCAAAGTTTCTTCAAAGTACATCAAGAAAGCCAGCATGACAGTCCTCCAGCACAACAGCCCAAGAGAACTACAGCCTCCAACAGCTCCAACAGCTTCTCCAGCAGCAGCCCTCCCAGTGTTCCAGCAGCCTCTCCTGTTCTGCCTTTAGAACTGCTGGCAAAAGTCCTCAGGTGAGTCTCTCACACCTAGCTTCATGCTAGCTTAATTCAGCTGGGGGTAATAAGTTGCCCACCAGTTAGAAATCCACTATGAAACTATTCCGCCAAAGACATGTACAAGCATAAGATTGTGTTCTTTATTTTCCATGGCTCAATGAAGTTGGATAAATTGGTTAAATGATATAAAAAAGCTGAGTTTATTGCGCCTGCAAAACAGGAACATTCAACAACAGCATTATTGGGCCACAGCTACAATTTTAATGCCTAGAAAGTGCTTATAACAATGATGGGCATATTGCAAGTGCTTAATATTCTTTTTAGGAACAAGTTATATATCTTTTTTCATTACAGAGAAGTGGCTTAGCATTTTTGTTTTATACTTTTACTGTCTTCTACAGAATTTCTCCAGATATTATCATAGAGAGATAAAGTAGGAGCAAGGGATTAAATTATCACATTTATGATGGTAGTGCTTAAGGCAAACCCTTTTATACTGTAGAAGCTCTTGGCCGTATTTTAGTTTCAATGATAATTATTTGAAATATGCAGTACAATAAAAATCCTTTACTACTCAAAGACCTTTAAATTAAAATTATATTTTGGACTTTATATATTCAGAGTCTGATGCAAATTATGCTGACTCGCCTTTGAATGCTCCAACAACTTTCTGACCTTTAATCATTTATAAACCTGTGGAGTTACACTGTTGATTAAAATCACAGTAATGGCTCAATTGTGAAAGACAAGCCTGGTTTAACTGAAAAAAAAAAAAAAAACAAGAATAATTAGGAAATCAGTGCTAGTATGTTAAACAGCTAAGAGAATTAAATGCTTACCCAATCACTGCAACTTGTCTCTCCCTCTGTATCAAATAAAAGCACATTTGTCCCCTGTAGCATTTTGTACATGAATATAAAAGGGGAGAAATAGACATCTCAATAAAATGTTTAACAGGAAATTTAAAAAGGAAGTAGATCCAAGCATACGTGTAATAGCTGAAAAACAGAATTTAAAAGAAATGGATTATAATATGAACATTAAAATTAGAAGACAATGTGAATATTATTTAAAGAGATTAATTGAAAAGATTTTTATTTAAAGATATAAAAATCGAAGTTTTGAATAATGTCTTTCAAAGTTTTGTCTTACATAGGTCTAAGCAAGAGGAAGATTATGAGCTTATAATTAAGTGAAAAGACAACTACTTTACAGAAGTTCAGACCTAGAAAAAGATTGAACAAAAAAGAATCCATAAAGTTGTCCTAGGTGTTTTCTGTGATGTTAAACAAACACCAAATCTCTTTGACTGAGCTTGAAAATGAGAATATAAATAACTCATATTCACAGGCAGTTTTCCTCTCCACTTGACATAATTACAAAAATCAATTAACTCTAGCCTGAAGATATTTGGCAAATGTTCACAAAACAGTCAGAAATAAAATGTACAACTGTTTAAGTAAAGTCTGCTATATGTATGAAGTTTGAGGGAAGGCACAGAAGCAAAGGGAAGGGAAGTGCCACTCACAGCGTTCGTCAGTGCCTCCCACTGTTTCATGCTTTTAAAGTCTGTCTTATTTCTTTAGTTTATGTTTCAGTTTTCCCCACATGACAGGTGGCTGGACCTTCATTTCACATGGGAAAACACTAAGGTTGAAATATGTTGTGCTAAAAGTTGAACACAGATACATGTTGATAAACTATAATCAATTTATGAGTTAATAAAGCTCTAAGACTTGTAATACATAATAAAATGATGGCAAATGTACATGTATATATAACTATATACTTCCCATACACATAAGCTTATAGCGTGACAAACTGTACAAAGACTAAAGACAATGAAACAAGAAAATATAAAGCAGATTTAGGGGCTGGTGAGACAGCTCAGGAGCACTAATGCCTGCCTGGTAAGTGGAAGGTCCTGAGTTCCATCCCCAGTTCCACAAAGAAATAGATAACAATAAAGCAGATTTATTTTCACAGTGAAAGTTTTGGAAGGAAATTATGTCAAATAGTAGTTTGATTATTTTAAATGCTCATTTGCACTTATACTGTTCAAAATGTAATTTTGTCAATAAATATTTTAAACAGAAACATCCTCGTACTTTGTTTTTAAAAAGCACTTTGTAAAATGACCCACAGACTATATTTGATCATATAAGTCTTTATAATAAATACATATCCATATATGTCATATACAGATTAAAATTCTGGTTTAAACAAATCACATTAGAAAAAAAAGCAATGTTTATTGAATGTGTTAATGTTTAATTGTTTGATCAATCTTATATACCTGTATCTATTAATCTAAACTGATCTGATGATGAAAATATGTAATATAACCATTGTTAAATTTAAACAATAAAAATATTAAATCATGAAAAAAATCACATTTTATTAACATTTGCAATATGTGAAAATTTCTATTAATTCATAATTACTTTATGATTTCCTGTGGTATTGCAGATGTTTAGTGAAGTGTGTGTGTGTGTGCATGTGTGTGTGTGTGTGTGTATGTGTGTGTATGTGTGGGATAAACATGACATCCAAAACCCAAGAACACATCCTGACTACATAAGAACAGTATAAGCAGTCTTTACAAATAAGGCCACTACAAGACAAAGCTACTTCAACTAGAAATTTCAAGTATTTTAAAGGAAATAAATATATGCAGTATGACACATATTGATAAAAACAAAATTAACCAGTTAATATTAAAAAAATATCTTCTGCCTGAGTTTGGGGAAAGAAAGGATGGATGGGGACAAATATGAAGAAAGAAAAGTAGACCACAAAGACTGAGGAATGATCTGGAGCCAGGATTTAGGTTCAGACTGGATTGTACATACTCTTCATTCTGGGTTATCCTGGTCCTAAAGTTTATGGCAGCAGTACTCTCAGCCCTGCATTAGTGACCTCAACATTATTTTTAATAAGCTTCAAAGGAATCATTTGTTGGGCCGGGTGTGGTGGTGCACACCTGTAACCCCAGCACTTGGGAGGCTGAGGCAGGAGGATCAGTGCGACTTTGAGACCAACCTGGGCTACAAAAGTGATCTCAAGGCCAGCCTGAACTGCATAACAAGACCCTGTCTCAAAAAGACAAAAAAAAAAAAAGGAATCATTTGTTGTACTCTAAAGCAATGTAGTAGAGCACTGCTAAAATGAATCCTATGTTAATGAAAACAATTACCCAATTTGGCATAATTAGACTATTTCTACTTACTGCCCAATAGCCCACTTATTAATACTGTTTGATTGTGTGAACATAGTCATTTTATTTAGTAAAAATTAGGCTTAATAGATTATTCAAAGTATTCCCAACTATATAGCTTTCAAGACACTTAACCTCTCAGTTTCCTGAGCAGCCTATGAGGGCCTGTGGCCAAAGACCATCTCTAGCGGTCATTCTACCTGTGAAGGTGTTCATCTAATTTCTCAGGGAAGATGACCGAGGAGGAAAGGGGCTGTGCAGGCCTCAAAACCCCTACCTCAGAAGAAGGAAGCCTGTAATTCTGCTACTGCAATCAGTCTGCCTCCATAGTTTGAAGACAGAGAGTAAAATTTACCAGGAAACCATGGTGCTAGAAGTAATGAAAAGGGAAAACGTTTATATGAAAAGACCAGGAAGGAAGAGGAAGAATGTGAGATGCCAGAATGGGTGATCACAGATCACCTCCTGAAGGGACACTGACTGAAACTGAGAAAAGGAAAACAACCTAAAACCAGGATGCCTTGCATAGCAAATCAAGAAGACAGTAGGGCTGAAAAATTAGGTAACAGTAGCCATGGAGTAATTCACTTAAAATCAGAAAATAATACTTTATTTTTTCCATTGAAGCTATTCTTCTATTATTTGGAGTCACTGCTATTTTTATAACAATTCTGTAATACAGGGTGTAGACTGTGGCTTCTTACTGGTTTGTCATCTTTGAACTCAAACTAAAGCCAATTTAATCTTTGGAATAGACTGCATTTACATTTCTTTAGAATGGTTCATATTTCTAGGCCTACAGCATCTGTGTTCAGGTGACAGGCGACCCAACTGCAATAACAGTATCCAGTCACCTCTGCTAGGAGCAGAAGTCAAACAACAGACTGACAGAATGGACAAAAAAGGAAAAAAACTATCAATCACAGGTGCCACCTTCCACTTTCTGATTTAAAAAAAAGAATCAATTGAATGTTTTCATGAAGGAAGACAACTCATATCTATTTTTTTCTTCTACCTATGAAGAAAAACCAAAGAAAGGCCTCACAAAGCAATGAAAAATCCTAAGTCCAGTTTTTAAGAAGCACAGAGGCCTCAGATAAGATGAAGTAAACCCCCAAGCTATTGGTGAAACAGAACCACTAGCTACTCAAAGGGAAGAAGCACAGGGCAGCTTATGCCTGGACCAGACTCCAAATAATGACATGCTCTTAAGGACAGCAGTGATACTAGGGTGCTTCCTGCCCAAAGTTTACTCCCAGTCAGTTCCAGCTCATCTCTTACATTCCAGCAGAAATCTAATTCTGTCCCTTTCACTCTTAAAAACTGTCCTAATTTCAGTGATAAATAATGAAATCACCCGCTTTTTAATCTTAGTTATGCAGTATGTATGGCCATTGAGCCAGAACTAATCACAATAATCAGAGCAAATGATTAACAGTATAGGCAACTCTTACACGTAAATTTATAGGGATATATCTTTGAAGGAATAGCTAACCTCAAATTCATACACTTTTTACTAATATGCTTTAATTTTTATTTATATGTTGTACAAAAGCCATGGCTATAGACCTGACTATAGATCTGATAAGATCTGTTTTAGCAGCAGAAAATAGAGAGGGCCAACAAGATAGCTGAGTGGACTAAGTGGCTGTCTAAACAAGAGCAGGGACCTGGGTTTGATGCCACACCAATCCTGGGCACTCTAGACACGGAGCCAGGGTGCATACCAATAATCATAGTGCTGGGGAGGCTGAAACCAGGAACCTGTACCAAGTATATATAAAAGAAAAAAAGGAAACAAAGAAAGAAAATAAACAAAGTTGCATGTGGGCCCAGGCTTGGCCTAGGTTCTAATGCACACCCAAGTGCCTGACTGGCAGGACATTTAAATGCAAATTCGCTCTCCTGAAGAGCGAATACTATTTTCAAAATCCTCAAGTGCTTGTTTTCCATTTTTATAGTATTTCCTTATAGCTGATTAGATAGAGAGGCTATAGGCACACATAAACGTTGAGACTGGAAATTTCATGAGTAACAGGAAGACTTCACAGGTAGGAAGGGATAAAAGTAAACATATGCCCTGATATCAAAGCCAAGAGTACTTATTTCTACTCTGTACAGCTCTGTTTAAACAACAACAACAAAAAAAAAAACAACTTTAACCCTAAATATTATAAGTCATAACAGTTTTTAACTGACAAAAACTCACTGAGATTAGCTCCTACTTATTCAAATGTTCTTACTGTTTATTCTGAAATCAAACAGCCTAGGTATGACAACTGGATCTTTTATCCTTGCTGCTTTTGGAAAGAATCAACTTAATAAGAACAAAACACAGTGAGGCGATCAGATTTAGTTCTAATAATTTCACACCTGAACTGTTCTCACTAGATTAAGCATCAATTTGTGTATTTTAAAGACAGTCCAACAATCTATGAACAAGGTATTAAAAGAAAAAAACTAGATTGATTCCTCTCTGTTCTCTGCTCCACTCTCAATTCAGCCAAGTTTCACACACACACACACACACACACACACACACACACACACACACACACACACAAAAGAGTGCACATACAATGCTTCCCATTCTTTGGAATTCATACCAGTTTTTACAAATGTTTCTTCTTATCAGCTACCACAGATCCTTATCTATGAAAGCACCACATTCTGTGAATGGGAAGGAGGGGAGGAGTGAAGGGAGGGAGGGAAAAAGGGAAGGAGGAATGGAAAGAGACAAAGGGCACAATTAATATACCAACAAGATTCTTGCAGCATGATTCCAAGTGGAACTGGTCAGCGCATTTCAGATTCCTACTCCCACCCTTTTAACCAATTTTCCCTTCCTCCACTAATTACTTTTAAAGACAACTTGTAGTTAAAATACATGAAATCAAATGAAAATATTATTGTATATGAAATTAATCCTATGACTACATAACAAACTTTACTTGCAATGAAATGAAAAAAGCAACAATGTACAAGTTAATACAAATTGTTACCACTTCATTATAATTTCATTATATTTTTCATTAATTTTCATAAATTTCATTATTTTACCATTTCATTGTAATTTTAGTAACTCAAGATTCTGTCATCTGTCATTCTGTTTTAAACTGGAAATGGAACTGAAAGAAACAAATAGTGCCACTCTCCTAAAGTTAGTTCAGAGTTTGTGAGGTTTTTTTTATTCTTGTTGTTTTATTTTGTTTTGTTTTGGTTGTTGTTTTGATAAACACATAGTACAAAGCAGGAAAAAAGATGTACATCCTAAAAATTAAGCATTATTTGGATTTAATAATTCTGAAATGACAGATAAGTTCACATGGAAATTGAAAATTCTATGGGTCCTTGCATTCTAGAATTTACATCTTCAGACTGCTAAAAATACTTTAAAAGGTTCATACTTGAAATGGAAAATAAGTGTATCAGCATTGGATCTGAAGAAATACTTCTAAAAGAATGATTAGAAAAGACTTTCTAGGGCTGGAGAGACAGCTCAATGGTCTAAGCACATGCTGGGCCAGTGCAAGGACCCAAGTTTGATCCCCAGTACCACATGCTGTGCCAGACCCAGAAGCCAGGTATGCAGTGCCGGCCGGAGGATCACTACAAGTCTGAGCTGCATAATCAAACCCTGTACCAGATAGATAGATAGATAGGTAGATAGATAGATAGATAGATAGATAGATAGATAGATAGATAGATAGATAGATAGATAGATAAAATGTTAAAACAAGTTTCTTTTTGCATTCAAAATGGATGGGCTGCCCTGGAGAATGGCCTGTTTTTCTCCATGTAAGCCAGAGAAGCTGAGAACAGGGAAGCTGATGTCTGGGCTGCAACGCTTCACCATCTCTCCAAAGTCACTTTCTGTTGGGCACTGAACTCCATTTCTCCCCTCTGCAAGGAGCTCCTCCTTGGCTGCTTCCTGAGTACTGGTCAGTAGCTTCAGGGTGTTAGAGGGCATGCAAGCGCGCGAGTGACCTCTACAGCAGGACCCCCACGGTGCATGCAATCACTGGAGCATTTACCCGAGGCAAACGCAATTTCCTTAGCCTCTGCTCCATGCAAATTCTCTCCTCAGTTCCCAACTTTAATTGCATTGTGCCAGCTTCACCAACAGGCCCTTGGATTGTTGCCGAGGTCTTTTCGCTGGTCTCATGTGCCACACACCACCATAAAGGCAACGCAAAGCCAAGCATCTCTTACCCTAAATATCTTACAGAGTTCTCACAGACCTGGAGGCTGGAGGCTATCCTAACCTCAAGACTGCTCTCTAGTCCAACATTCCACTATAACTTTACATTTCCTCCAAGTAGAAATACTTGCCACCTTTCTCGGTAGCCAAAGTTCTTCAGCACTGCAGGGTCTTGCCCAGCCTGTGCCCTCATCTGATCCGCTTGCTCATACAGTGTGAGCAAACTTCTTTCTTACATATGAAAGCAACTTAGAAGTAACTCACACTGGCCACATTTTTAATTCAAAGTGAAAACAACATAATTGATATATCATGGGTTGTTGAGAGAGATGGTTTATAAATTAATCTACTGTACTAAGATCTCGAAACTGATATTAAACTTGTCTTGTATTTCTAATTCTCATCTTAACCAGGGGATGCATTAAAAAAAAAAAAAAAAAACACACAAAGACCCAGCATTCTAGGACTTCAGCTCTTTTATTTACAATATAACATAGAGTTCCATATGTTTGCAGACACAATA
>PVJA010003102.1:36465-72131 GCA_004027025.1 Myocastor coypus
AAAAAAAAAAAAAAAAAAAAAAAAAAAAAAAAAATTTTTTTTTTTTTTTTTTTTTTAAAGGTACAGGCTGGGGGGTCCAGCGGGATGGCTCAGTGGTCTAAAGCGCCTGCTTGGGAAAGCTTGGGCGGCTTCAGGGACTGTGGTTTGATCCCCGGCACCACATGGCGGGCTGAGCTGGCCATAAAAATGAGTGAATAAACAAAGGTTCTGAAACAAGAAAAAAATAAATAAAATAAAAAATTCTTTAAAAAAAAGAAAAAAGGTACAGGCTGGGGAGACAACTTGGTAGAATAAGCACTTGCCTTGCAGCAGAAGGGCCTGAGTTCAATACGAAGTTCTGAAAATGGTTTCTTATGATCAATATAATATTTTGATTGCTAATGGCCTTCCAGTTATTGCCCTAGTTCTTGAAATTCAAAGAGCAACAGTCAGACTTTCCTGCACAGGTCTTTTTCCTACATGCTAGTATTATTTCTTCTTTGCTATGTCTAGGTGGAAAAGCATTGGAGATGAAATCTAAATAGCTCCAAAAATATGCAGGATGACCAATCTCGCTAGGGTGACAATGTGGGACCTCTAACAGCCTCAAGGGCTCACTAGATGTCCAGACATGCGCCCTGCTAGTCCTTGCCAACACAAGCCACTAATATAGCCTTTCTCCTCCTCTCTGGTTGCTTTGTGCATGTTTTCTTGTTAGCCCTTCTGAAGTATACGGATTATAATGAGCAGTTCCACCTGGAAAATCAGTGAGCGGCAAGAAGTTCTTTAGCTGCTCATCATTATAGTGTGAGACATCTGAGATTGTATTGGGGTTGAAGAGCACTTAATGGTATAATATTAAGCTATTAGCTAGATACTTTGGACTCATTAGCAATTACTACAAATCAATAATAGCATGTATATAAAATTTTAAAAATTCACTTCTTAGGTCTATCTCTGAAAGCAATAAAGGAAATATTCATATTTTCTTATCCAAGAATGAGCCAGACAGTATTACTGTCAACTGCTAATGTATTATAAAATAATCACATATTAAAAAGAGAGCAGTGATTTGTGCCTGTAATCTACCTCCTTGGGTGGTTGAGTTGCAAGATCATGAATTTGAAGCCCACCTGAGCAAATAGCACGACTGCATTTCAAAGAAAGGAGAAAATACCTAAAGAAAATTACACATCATATTTACATACGTATTATGAAATATTCTGAGATAATTCTTACAGAGTCTATGTGCTTCATCTTGCGCCCTATCTCCACCCTGCCTCCTCTGCCCACCAATACCTGAGTACTCCTTGCCTATACAAAAAGGAAACAAAGACTGAAACACACAGCTCTAAAGGGCACTGGAAGCAACATGCTTGTTGAATCCATCATGGAAATTCTTATGACTGAACAAGGATTTTGGAATTACTGTCTAATAGATTTAGTGCTTTTGCAATATTGTAAACCATCTTTCCCCTCTAAAGATAGTTTTAAACTGAGCCACCAAATGTGGTACATAGGACGGGGGGGTGCATTGAATTGGTATATTTCTCTGTGAACAAATACAAGTAAAAATATGACAGAGAGGGAGAGAGAGAGAAAGAGAGAGGAGAAAGAGAGAAAGAGAAAAAGAAAAAATCAACACATGGGAAACAATCACTCAGACTAGTGGTGGTACATCTGTAGCTCACAAGTTACTATATTTTTCTTTTAAGACAAAAGATGCTAATGGATACTTCGGTTGTAAACTAAAATATCCGCATTTAGGTTTCATTCCAGTGTGGGCATTCTGTGATAAGTAAGTGGGTTTGAGGGTGGAGTTGGCCATCAGTCTCTGAAGCCATCACTGACCTGGCTAGTAAGCAAAACCCCACAGAGAATGCTGGAGGGGTGGCCTCCCCTTGACCACATCCTCTCACTCCCTTTCTCTGCCTCTTTTCCCCTCAATAAACTGCTGAGCAGATTTTTGCATTTCTCATTGGTATGTGCTTCACTGTTCTTTAAGATGGCAATGTTCAACATCTTCCTTGTGGTCTAGAATACAGCATCAGCCAGAGGACAAGTGGAAAGGTACAACATCGATACTCAGGACATAAAGTATATTGATAGCAATGTCCACCTGACACAGTTTAAGCATAATTACACAAAGTGTGTGAGGCTTTTAGCTCAAATCTGTACTTTTTCCTTTTTTTTTTTTAAGGCAAACTTGCCACCAACAAGACACAGGGAGCTGAGCTAATCCCCAAGGCGCTGGCTGTCACCAGCATCACCCCTGAAGGATTCTTTTCACACTAGTAACATTCTTTCCTCGGCTCGCCTTCTTCCTCACTCAGCGCGTTCCTCTTTGGTGGCCTGGAAGTCTCACTCATCTCATGAGCTAGACAGCCAAGAGCAAACGTTGTCTTCAGAATCTCGGCAATATTTTGAGAAAATCGACTGTTTCTTCTCAGCAAGCCTGTGCATATGAGCACGCAGGGGCTGATTTTCCAGTTTATGGATTATCCAATACCCTCTGCTCCCTTTGCCTGCTTTGGGGCATTTCACTGCTCATTAGCATTGTCACTGAAGGGTGGACAGGAAACAGAATGAAGGAGGCAAAGCAATTTTGCTATTTATTAACTGTTTATCAACCACAACAAAAAACTCTTAAAAGAAAATGTGTTAGGTGGTCTTTTTTTTTTTTCCAGTGCTGGAGAATGAACTGAGGGCCTTGAACATACTAGGCAAATGCTCCCCTACAAAGCTACATCCTCAGTCCAGCCAGTCAGTTTGTAAATTGTCTTTTAATGGTCAGTTTTCTTTGTCCTGTGCTCAATTACACCTATACGATTAAAGCTCAGTATTTATTTTTTCCCAGTAATTATTCGTCCTTGAAAGGAAGCATTATTTCACTTTTGATTCATCATATTCATCTCCATTTTCAAGAGTACAAAACAACATACAGAGTAATAATATAAAAGATATGTATACTATAAATGTCAGAAATAGGGAGGGAAATTAATTTTATATATAACAAAGAATATATAGTATAATATATAGTAAAATATATCCTATACTAAATTTAGAAAAGATCTGTTTTGGGCCCTGCGGGATGGCTCAGTGGTCTAAAGCGCCTGCTTGGGGAAGCTTGGGCGGCTTCAGGGACTGAGGTTCAATCCCCGGCACCACATGCTGCGCCAGCCCTGCCCTCAGGGCGGGCTGAGCCAGCCATAAAAAATGACTGAATAAACAAACAAAGGTTCTGAAACAAGAATAAAAATAATAAATAAAATAAAAAATTCTAAAAAAAAAAAAAGAAAAAAGAAAAGATCTGTTTTATTAATTATATAATAAGTAGATCTTGGGCCAGTGAAATATCTCAGTGGACAAAGTTCTCACCCCAGGGTGTGCTGAGCCAGCCACCAAGACTGGGCCTGGTGCCATAAGCCTGTAATCCTAGTGCTGGAGAGGCTGAAAACAGGAGGATCACTGCAAATCTGAGTTATATATTGAGAATCTATACCAGATACATAACAAAATAAAATAAAATAAAACAAAACAGATCCTAAAGGTCCTCTGCTCCTTGACTTTGCAGCACAACTACTAACCTCTATACTGGAAAAATAAGAGGGAAGGAGGTAAATGATAGACATTATCCCTTAGACCTCACTTTGGCATGACTGCGTTGACTCTGTAGCCCATAGCTACACTAAGCTAAATGACTAGCCACCAGAAAGCTGGGTGAAGCATTCCTATTAGAAATGAAGATCACTGTAAGGAATAAGTTCTTCAGCTCATTTATAAGATTTCATTCTTTTCCCCCTAAAATGTAGGTTTGTATTATGGCATCCTGCAGCTATCATAAAGATGACACTTGCTCCCTTGCCATAGCATGGCATACTCATCCTTGTGCGCATCATGGGTTTCTCTACTGCCAGCTTCTGAGAAACAAACTGTTCTCTCAGAAGGTAGAAACATCTAAAAGTTCTTGAAGGACAAGGGAAGGTTCTACTTGAACACATATTAAACACTGTAGACCTAACTATTTAGGCATAATAAATCTGACTGACTAATAAGTGCAAGAACCTCTGGAATGTCCTATAATGTTTTACATGTGACCCTAAAAATGTGTGCATTGCAAATGGATAATGAGAATGCAGGCCATAATTTCCCTTCTTAATAGTAATGAATTATGTCGAAGGTCACAAGGTCTCCATGACTGTCCACCAAACAAAGGAAGAACAATTTCACTCAAGTGCATAATAGCATGAGCTATCATCCACAGTAATATGGTGTGAAACTTTGGAAAGCAATGTTAAGAAAATGGAGCAGTCCTCATGCAGGCTGCTCCTGCTTGGATCTATGCTGAGAGCTTTGGGTACAGAAAAAAAAATGAAAATTCAGTGGTCTCTGCTTATTGAAACTCAGATAGACAGCCAAGATCTGGACTCTGACTACCGGGATGAGGACTGCTACACTACCACTGGCAGAATTTTGTACATTGTCAGGTCACAGCGATTATCACAAGCTATAATCAGTCATCTACATTTTAATTTAGCTCCAACTACATGC
The DNA here is from genome assembly GCA_004027025.1 of Myocastor coypus. Lineage (NCBI taxonomy): Eukaryota > Metazoa > Chordata > Mammalia > Rodentia > Myocastoridae > Myocastor > Myocastor coypus. The sequence goes on from PVJA010003102.1 coordinate 40,996, forward strand.
AACAGAACAATACAAATGGCATTTTGTCTCACTCTGTCTCCTAAAATGTCACCCAGTCTTCAGTCTTTAAGACAAAATGTCAATCAAAACTGTGCTGCTGATGGGGCATGATGTCATAACAATGCTGCAATTCATTAGATGGGGCACTTCACCAATTTTAGGTGCTCAATCCAAATAAATTTGGATTTATTCATCAATCCCTTCTAATTATTACATATCACTAGTTCAGTAAGATACAAAGCAGCAAGTGGAAAAAAATCTTTTGATGTTCTATGTCTCATTAAGTATGTAATGTACCTCAACCCCAGCCAAATCACAGTTGTCAGTGTTTGCTAAACATAGTTGGGCCCAAACCACAAGCCTACCGCCCTGTACATTCTAGGTGTTTCATGTTTATGCACCACCTGAGATGCAACCAAGCAGAAACAACCATGAAACATTCACGTCGCACGATTTCCTTAAGACAAAACATTTTAAACAGGAAACAACATTAGAAATTGCAAGAAACACAGAAAATGCAATTCTGCTACTACTGAAATTCCTGTTTTAACACAGATACTCTTATTTGAGGTGAAAAGTCAATGTGGTACTCACAAATTGTGGGCATACTAATAGTTTTGTGGGAAAAAAAAACCTGAGATTTCTGAGGTTAGGAACATTCTCGCCCTGTGCTCATTTTCACCTGGGAATGAATAAGTCACTTGTGGGACAGCAAGAATCAATTTGAAAGATCAATAAAAGTAATATTTAAATGTGTCACTTAAAATTAACATAAATTTCATCTACATAATTTTTTTTCATTTCTTCATTTATTATCTGAAATGTTCCTATAAAAATGAATTTTCTCTCACCAAATATTTGGCTACCCAGAGATACTTTTTTTTAAACCCCAGAGATATTGTAATTTCTTTGCTGTACTGCTAAACACTGTCCTATAAAATTTTATTCTTTTTTTGTAAAAAATTTCCAATGTGAAATTTCAGCAAACAAAATACATGACATAACTTACTCCAAGAAAATCTACAAGCAATTTAAAGGTGTCTTTTTCTAATGGGATTTAAGACTTTTTAATACCATTCATCAAGTATTATGCATGGTAAGAATTAGTTCATTGCAATAAGAACAAGTACTCTATTTGAAATCATATAACTATTCCCATTAGCATGTAATCCCCTCATGATTTCAGGTAAGAAAGTTTTACCGAACATGAGTAGTAATTTGGGAAGTTAGATAAAGAAAAATACACAACAATTAATAGAATATGTTCCAGAGTACACATGTCGACCTCTCTAGGCTAATTCCAGTAGCTTTCACCTAGTATCACTTGATCCAAGATCATTATATAAAAAATAAAGTCAGGCACTATTTGCTGATGCCTTAAGTCATATGCTACTCAAACGGAGGGAATGAAATAAATTTGCAACTTTGTTTACATTCTGCTTACTAATAACTCTCTTTGACTGAATCTTTAAAGTACCACCATAAATATCCCATCCCTCACCTTTAGAAAACAATACATCCCTTTACTTCATATTCACACCAGCACTTTTTTCCTACCTTATAACAAAGCTCATAGAATTTTTCATGTGCCATTAAATGCCTGAATCATCTCCAATCATTATTTTGTCCCTCATAGCATATTTAAAACATGTCTGTCAAATTCATCTTTGCACTCAACACATCCAAAGCTAGTAGTCCAGTCTCACTTTTCATACCTAAGCTTGTATATGTCTCACTTTCTCTTTTTAAAAATATATTTATGCATCAAGAATACACTCCTGGTTTTCCTCCCATATCATACCATACTTATTTTTCTTTTGATGAACCCTTCTGCTCCCAGATCTCTAAGTTTCAGAAAGTTCTTCTTAGAATTCTTTTATCTCATGCTTCTTTGCCTTAAAGATCATATTTGCAATGAAAAATTCCAATTGAAGAACTCAAATCTCAAGGTTAACATTGCATTTCATATACTATAAATGAAATTGTCAGATTTATGGTATAATATTAATTTAACACTCATAACTTTGATTTCTATCCAAAACTTACTCAATTCTCCATATCTTTATTTTTAAGCTAGCAGCATATTTTATTTGCTTGCTCTGGTATACTTTTTCAGAAGCATCTTTAACTTTCTGCCCTTTTTGCATTTCATTAATAGTGTGGAGAGTCATGTTTCTGTTATCACCAAATTACCTACACAGGGCAGTAACACTTACCACCTTAATTCATTATTGTTAAGCTATATTTCATTTTTTGTTTGTTTTTTCATGTATTCAGTACAGGATCTACAGGGTCTCACTACACAGATCTGACTCGTAGTGATCCTCCTGTCTTCAGCCTCCCACGTGCTGGGATTACAAGCAAGTGCCACCATGCCCAGTCTCAATCACTTTCTCAGTGTGCCTGGGGCAGGGCCAGCACCACATGTAGGTCACTGTATCTGCCTAAGCATGAACTTTGGTCCGCTGAGCTATCTGGCTGGCCGTTGTCAAGCTATATTTGTACCACCCATTTCACCCTGGCAGAAAAGGCTCTCTCTCTAAAATACAACCCATTTCATGTTATGCACTGCACCTGAACCCATAACATACCTAAGACATTTAAACACCTTAGATAGTTCTGCAGTGTCCACAGGCTGTGCCCTAATTGTCTACCAGTTCCCACTTCCTTCCACTCCTTCTTCACTCAAAATGGCTTTCAAAATGTCCCTTAAACAAATGCAGTGGATTCTTTCCTGTGTTTGTCTGTTCTCACCACTGTTGCCTTTGCTATGCCTTCCACCTCAAGCTCTTGCTCAGCAGCAACCACGTACCTCACTCTCGGTGTTTGGATCAGTCTCTTCTCCTGGGATTAGGCCCTGGGTCTTACCTCACCAACCTACCCCCAAAGCATATGCCATCTCTGACCAGTACCACATTTTCTCCATGGCACAGATAATAACCCAAGAATAAATCACAGAGCTTTGTGTTTATCTGGTGGTCTCCCAGATGAGACCATATGCTTCTTAAATGCAAAAACATAGCTTGCTTAGTCAATATTTTCACACTAGGATCTAAAAGTAATGCCACAAAAAGTGTAGGTTCAGAGTAAAGTAAATATTTGCTGAAAGAAAGAACATTCTCCCAATTAGCAAACATGTTGCATACTGGTAGCAATACCAATACTGCCTTGCAGTTTCTACTGCAGTGTTAATGCCTGAAATTTAATGATTTTGATAGTAAGGTAAATATTTTAAGGTTACTTAAGAAAACTCAAGTGCTTAAAGCAATGAAATACTATTATTGTAAAATAGTATTGCTAATTATTGTTATGAAGAACAAGTAGGAGTATTGTTAATTAAAATAACATAAATTGCCTGATTTTTTATGAGTAAAAGCATCTGTCTAAAAGGGCCCTGACAGGGGCTGTGGAGATAGCTCTGAGGCACAAGTGCCTGCTGGGCAAGTGCAAGATCGTGAGTTCGAACCCTGGTCCCACAAAAAATAAATAAATAAATAAATAAATAAATGGGCCCTGACTATGGAGTGACTTCAAAATCTTAACACAGGTGCAGAAGCCTGCATGGGCTCCGTCCCTGGGGTCTATGTCTGGCCTCCTGCTCATCGAGGTAGAGGTAGGAGGCTTTCACTAAATCAGGCCAGCCTTGTGAAAGTGCAGCCACCTGGAATCAAAATTCACCCAGTGAACAACTGTGAACGTGTTATTTCTGTGTGCTCAACAGTTTGCCAGTGATATTAAACTTACGCTAATATTCCTCATGGGCTTCCAGTTTGTAAGTTTCGTAAACTAAAGGAGACTGCCCACCCCTCGGGTGAGCCTCATCAGACTACACTGCAACAACATTGTATGCAACACTTCCTATTGTAACATGAGACAAAAAAAAAAAAAAATCGAAAACTGAAAAGCAAATAAACCCAGCTCTCTCAATCTGTTGACAGATATATTTAAAATATCTGGTGAAGTTACATATTAGTGGTAATTATCTTCTCATCAATCAACACTTTCATTCTAATGGCACCCTAAAATGAGTGATTAGATCACATTGTTTCATATTTCCTCTTGTATTTCTTCTATCAAAATTCATTCTTAATCTCACTCTCAAACATGCCTACTTTAATCTCACTGTCAAGCATGCCTATACGAATCATATTTGACTGTACCCTTTCTTCCAATTCCTTTCTTCAAGAGAAAAATTGAATTTTCTTTTCAGTTCATACAGTTTTAGAGCTTAAGAGAACCTCAGTCCAAATATCCCTGTAAGTGTTAATAACCATGAGACTAAAGAAACTATGTAACTTTCCCAAATTGCTCAATTACCTGCTTTTAAAAATTGGGAATTGGGCTCCAACTTCTTGGATTCAAGTACAGAATATGTTTTTATTGCAATTTAACATTTCCCCTATGTTTTTCACATTCATCTGAAATTTGTATCTCTACCACAAGGCTAGAATTCATTCATTAATGTAAATAACTGGATTTAGATTATCTAAATGAATATTCCAGAATGACTTTAGTATTCTTTTTGTACTTTAGTCATCCATCTTACTGTCAAATCTTACTCTGCGTTTAATAAAAGTTTGATTACCAAAACTAATAATTGATCATTATTTAATATTGTCATAGAACAAAGTCTGGCATAGTGGGATAATTTATTTAACTTATTTGTTGCATTTTTTCATTATGTGATTTTGTTAATGTTCAAATTAATTATTTGACTGAATATTGACCTAATTTCCTCCGCCACTATTTTTTATAGGACATTTTTTATAGGGAAATTTCACAATTAAGACTGTGCTTCTTTTACAATTAAAGAAACAAGACAAACACTAGTGAAAAGAGACACTGGTTTTATGTGGTCCCATAACCCCTCTATTTATGGTGCTGGTGCTTGTGATGGTTATCTCTCCAGGGGACTCATAAGAAACTTACAACTTACTGCTATCTAGGCAGAAATACCTGAAAACACATATGAGCATCCACAGAATTCAAGATTTGACATTATATTCATGTATGTATATATATATATATATATATATATATATATATACACATATATATATGACATATTGACAATATATATAAAATATTTTGACTATATATATATTTGAATATACATATATATATATATGTATATTCAAAATGTTTTTATAACTCTATTACCACACACGTTTCATATCACAGTTTGTTAGGAAGCCTAGACTTCCTACCGCTAAGCTGAAACATTCTAGAAATTACCTGGCAAACTACTTATTTCACTATTGTTTTACTGTTTGTTTATCTCTGAAAATTATATTCATTTACAAGTATATTTCTATTTTAAGTTTGTGGGAAAAGTTACTACACTACATCAGCAACTTAATATATCTAATGAGCCAACTGTTGACGGGTCCTACAATAAAATTCTTACAGAATATAAGAGGCAGAGATAATACTCATATTCTTAAATTGAAAACTTTTTAAAAATTCTATATTTACAGTATCACAAGCCTCATTAAATGGTGTTTTTACTTATAAAGTAGAAAACATTTCACATGTTTTTCAAGTGGAACAACAAAGGTACAGCTCAGAATGTAGTGACATCTAATGGCAAAGATACCTTTATAGGCCCAAAAACGCATTTCCTAAAAACATGGTATTGGGCCGGCAGGATTGCTCAGTGGTCTAAAGCACCAGCTTGAGGAAGCTTGGGCGGTTTCAGGGACCACGGTTCAATCCCCGGCACCACATGCTGCGCCAGCCCTGCCCTTGGGGCGGGCTGAGCCGGCCATAAAAATGAGTGAATAAACCAACAAAGGTTCTGAAACAAGAATAAAAATAATAAATAAAATAAAAAATTAAGCCGGGCGTGGTGGCTCACGCCTGTAATCCCAGCACTTGGGAGGCTGAGGCAGGAGGATTGGTGCGAGTTCGAGACCAGCCTGGGCTACAAAAGTGAGTGCAGGACCAGCCTCAACTGCATAGCGAGACCCTGTCTCAAAAAGACAAAAAAAAATAAAATAAAATAAAATAAAATAAATAAAAAATTATTTTAAAAAAACATGGTATTTGTAGTAACGCTGTTACTACAATATGTTGTCTACAGTCTGACATATGGTGATGATCCAATAAAAATAAGAATGCCTTGCTTTTAAAAATAAGGTAAAATATGCAAATAGAAAAATGAAAACCCTGAATTAAAAGTTGTGGATTAGAAACACTAATATCCCACTAAAAAATTTTTGATTAACATACAGGTTAGAAGTAGAATTGAGGTCGGCCAAATAGCTCAGCAGATTAAAGTGCCTGCAAGCAGAAGTAAGGGTGAGGGGCTCGATTCCCCGGCCTGTGGTGCCAGCCCAGCCCCTGGGGCACGCTGAGGGGCAACTGAGACTGGTACACTCCTATAACTAACTCCAGCTCTTGAGAGGCAAGTCTGATCTAGTAGTGAGACCATCAACACCCTGTAGACCCTTCCCTAATATACAAATATATTTCTATATATGTGTGTAGATACATATATGCATATATCTACACACATATATAGAAAGAAGTAGAATTGAGTGCAGTGAGTTTCTGCTTTCCTCCCGACAATTTCAGTTGGCTTCTACTTTTAGGACAAGTTAAAAGATAATAACCTGTATTTGTGTCAATACATAAAATATCCATGAGATTTTTATTGGATATATATTTGACTTGAAATAGAAAGCAAAGGTCCTCAGCATAACAACTATGAGTTCTACTATTACTGACATCTCTCATTAATAACATTGTCAATCTTCAGGCACATCTGAAATTCCAGTACTCATACTAATGATGTAGAGGTAGATTGTATTAACACATGAACTTTCCTCTATCCTAAAGTTCATATTATTTCCCCAAAACATATAAGTCAAATAGGTACATTAAATAAAAATAGGATGAAACTATTATTGAGATACCTTCCTCCTAGAACCTAAGACTCCTGAAGGCTAGCACCAACCAATGCAATACACTTATAGTTCAAAAGGAAATACTGGGCAGAAAAGCCTTAATACCTCTGGGAATGCATTTGCATTCTTGTTTTTGAACTACAGTTCTCCATTCAAAAGTAGGGAAAATTGATACTTCACATTGGCCATCTTCTAGTCTTTTCAATGTTTTCACCTGTTCTACTTACCCAGCTTAGCTTTCAGTTTGCAGGCTTTTAATGAAAATATGATCTCAAGTGTCTCAGATATTCTATAAATTGTTTTAGACTTTTCATATTGTCACAGTGGATGATTATTATCTCAGAGGACAAAGCATCATCTGCTTGTGAGGAAATCGTGAGTAAGTACTCTTCACTACTCCCTAATGGCATAAGAAATTTGACTATGACTGATAACCAGTCTATTGGAGTGACTTCTGCAAAATCCAAATAAGCCTGGTACTTGAATGTTCTCTCGTAGAGATACATAACTGAGGAGAGCTAATTTACAGTCATCTCCAGGAGCACAGGCACCAGATAAGGGAACGAGCATATATTAAACTGTTAAAACATGAGATCCTCCATATTAGATATGAAGCAAAATACAAACTGTGCAGTTGACTGGAAATGCCACCTAATCCCTGCTTAATTAAAGCAGTACTCTACACTCCTACTGTGTTTAGGGAGTGCAGAGCGTGGGACGACTGATGTATGAAGAAAACAGCAGCCAGCGTGGCTAATCTCAAAGACTTTGGGGCTTTCTAGCTACATAAATCAGAGAGACTTCTGAATAGCCTCATAAAACACCATAGCATTGCCATTCCACTCACGACTTTTCGGTTCTTCCTACAGCATGCAGATCATTAGGAAACTTCTAAGCAATCAAGTAATGTGGATCTGATGAAATTACTCAATCAATGCACAGCCTTAAAGTAGAAGCATAATTCAAAACTGCATAGTTTTTATATGTTAAAAGGCTTTCCTTAGGGTAAAGGAGAACACAGTGGGGCGGTTCATTTCCAAACACCCTCTGTGTGTGTGTGTGCCATACTCAGGGAGGAAGCGTGTAAATATCAAGTATCTGCAACATATAATTGAACAGAAACTGGAAGTGATTATGGTATCTTGTATAACAAGTGGAATAAAAACATCCTTGTTTCATTCATTATGGTTTCACCATTATTTCTCATCATTATGTGAAGTAATGTGTTTAATAAAGCAGATTTTAAAATATCTAAATTGGCTTTATTAAACTTCCTGCATGATGTAAAAACAGAGAAGGTGAGAATTTTAACACTATATAGGATGTAGTTCAATACCAAAAGGATTCCATGTTTAAAGAACCTTTTATAACAATGTCTTTAATCTTTCCAGTTTGCCTGAACTACCAACTGCAGCTACTTTCTGCTTGAACATATTGCATGAGGCTAGGAAACCTTTCATTTCTTGCATATCAACTTAAATCTCTACATAGGAAATATTTCCTTGCCCTACAGTTTTATCACTTTTATCCCCTTAGTCCTCAACAAAACATTTCATCCTAATCTTATTTCTTCATTAAATATTTAACTGAATGCATTCACCTCCTAACTAAAATTCTCTTTCCCTTCCCAACCACGTACACTAAAACCCCAGGGCTTGCTAACTAGTACTTGGAAATTGCAGTAGGGACATCTAGTTTGAATTCATCACACTTTTGCTGAAATTAGAGGTGGGGAAAGATCAATGGTGAGCCTCCAAAACATGCACAAATTAGTCATTTGCTGTAAATTATAAAAGATACAAAGTTTTCTGAGAACACCGCCTTCATTGCAATTCTATATCGTGTAAAACAAGATAATTCTCTTGTGTAACACACTAACTGCATTCAATTTGAATTGCCTGAGAAGTAACTATTTTCTTTTAGTAAGACATAGAATGAAGAATGAGAATGAAGCTATGTATCTAGATTTCTGAGGAGATATTTAATTTGTACAAAGATTCTTTTTAAAAGTCTGGTTATAAATAAATTACACCATACTGAAGGGCAATAGTGGGCAAAGGAAAAAATACAACAGTTGTGTTGTATTTTGAAACAAATGCCCAGACTACATCACAAAATAGTCTTCACCTAGTAAAAGGCAGAAGAGCTGAAGGTATTTGTAAATAATGTATTCATCACGTACACCACCGACTAAGCAATAAAGCAAGCATTTATTTACAAGCCTCCCTTCCTTAGGGATGAGAAACATAAGTCAGAAATCCCTAATCATAAAATGAATATAGAGGTATGATGAGTATGCACCTGCAGTGTCGCTCCAGTCCTTTACAATGAGACATAACTGTAAGTCTTTTCTTTAAGAGAAGCATACCTCATTTCCAAACTCTTATCAGAACACCACTAAATCCCTCAGTGAGATCATAATTTCTCCCTGAAAAGTTCTGCCCCACAGGCAGGCACTGTTAGCTCCCCAGGCAAAAAGGGATCCAACGGGCAAGCAATCTAATGCTTCATTTACTTAATGCACCAGTGCAAGGCTTTCTGATTCCTGACCTCATTACCCCTTGCACAGAAACAGTCTCCAGTTGCACGGTGAAGGCTCAGGCAGACATGTTTACCGCTGGAGCCCAGCCCGCGGAGGGGCTGCGCTGTGGGCCTTGAACCAGACACAGCCCCCCTCGCTCTGGAGGCACCGCCGCCACCTGCAGCCCGCCCTGGGCGCGCGCACGCGCGCGCGTGTGTGTCTGTGTGTGTGTGCGCGCGCGCGTGTATGTGTATGTGTATGTGTGTGTGTGTGTGTGCGCGCGCGCGCGCGCGCGCGCGTGTGTGTGTGTGTGTGTGCGCCTGTGCGCGCGCAGAATGCTCAGTGAAGGGGCAAGGGGACAGAAAGGAGACAAGCTGTGGCCCATCTGTCGCCTGGATTAGTAGAACACCAGCCGCGTGGAGGGAGAAAAGTCCTCTGCCCAGAAACGTTCCCCAAGCCGGGCCTCGGTGCGTTCCACCACAGGCGCCTGTGCTCGCACGGGGAAGAGCAGTTTCCGCGAGGGAAAGCGTCGCGGACCGAGAGGGCTGCGCGGCGGCTCCCGCCCGCCCTGCGGCTTAGCAAATGGGGAGAGTCAGGCCGGGCCGCGAGCCCGCGCCACAGTGGCGCGCAGCTCCTCGGCGCCCGGCCCGCGGCCGCCGGTAGGTGGGGCCGAGAGCACTCGGCGTCCCGGAGCCCGGCCCGGCTCCTTCGGGCCCCGCACCTGTGCGCGCCCCCTCCGCCCAGGCGGAGACTCAAGAGTTCGCCAGAGGCGAGAGGGGCGGCCCACGGCCTGCGCCCCTCGCGGTGCCCGCGCGCTCGGCCGGCTGTCGCCCGGGGCGCGGAGCTCCGCCGCCCGCCCCTCCCGCCACGGCCGGACCCTCGGCACGGGACCTCGGGGCCCGGGGCGCCAAACTAGGGCTCTCCGCACCCGTGCACTGCGCCCCGCGACTCTGCTGGCTCACGTTGCCGAACCACCTGTTCGATCCGGAGGGAGCCCCGCACCCTGCTCCCCGCGCCGCGCAGGTGACACCGCCCGCGTCCCCCTACAGATAATTTGCTCCCCGAATGGAGCAAAGGCACATACGGAGAAAGATGGAAGGCAGACTCAGTTAAACTTCCTCTCCCCGCATACTCGCAGCCCGCACTCCCCACGCCCGCGCGCGGAGCTCAGCTAAGTCGCCCACGCGCGGCCCCCTCCACGGACAGCGGTGCTCCCGAGCCCGCCGTGCGAGGACGGCAGCGGGAGGGGAGAACGGGGCGGCCGCCGCCGAGCACCGCGGACGGAGGGCAGCGGGGACGTCCGTGAGGCGCCCGCCAAAGTGTCCACGCGCGGCGTCTTTCTTACCGATGTGAATGATCGAATCCGCATTCGCTGCGTCCCACGTTCGAGACCACCAGACGGCCAAGAGCAAGAGCAGCGGGCAAACTTCCATCTCCTCCTATGCCGATCCTCTGCTAGGATGATGCTCTTCCGATATGTTTTTTTTTTTTTTTTTTTTTTTCTTAATTGTAAAAATAAAAGCAGAATCAGTCCAAAGAGTTTGAGGTCACGATAGAGTTTGGCGCAGCTGCTGCTTTCGCTCGAAATCCCTGTCGCGAGCGGAGCTGTGTCGTCGCGGAGGCGGCGGAGGGACGCAGGGTCGAGTCAACCGGGGACCTCGTCGCCGCGCCGAGCCACTTGGAGGGGAACTCGGCCTCGCCAGAGTTGTTCGCAGTTCGGCTTTTCAGAAACGCATTCAGCCTCAGCCGCTCTCGCGGGCAGGGGGCGAGGCTGCGGCTCGGCGCAGCCCGGCCGCGCGGGGTCGCGGCTCCCGGCCCCGCGCCCAGCGCCCCCTCGCGCCGGATGCGCCCCCGCCGCGGGCCCGCACCCTCCGCCCGACCGGGGACCCGGCTTCTCGGCGCCAAAGCCCGAGTGCAGTGCGGAGACGGGGCGAGGCGGGGAGTCCAGAGCCCGGCAGGCGGGGCACCCTCTCCCGAGGTGGGAAAAGTGAACTTCAGGCGGCGCTGCAGAGGGGAATGCGGAGGAAGCCCCTTCCTGCGCGCGGCGGCGCGGGGCGGCGAGGCGCAGACGGAGAGGGAGCTGGAGGCGCGGCCAGGCCCGGAGGACGGCGCCGCGGGCTGCGGGAGCTCGAGCCCTCCGGGGCGGGTGCGGAGCAGGAGGAGCCCGCGGCTCGGCGCCGGCCCCACGTTGCCTAGAAATGGATCACCTAGGAGAAGGAGCGAGCCCGCGCGCGGCAGAGCGGCTGTCAAGAGGAGAGGGGACCGAGGAGGAAGAGCTCCTCTCTAATAACCACCTCCTCCCCCTATCTGCAATAAGAGGGAGAAACAAAATAGCGTCTCATTTCCCTTGGAATCTTCAGCCGGGACTGAGAAAAAGGCAGGACTGTAAGAGAAAAGGCGATGGAGTTCCCCGCCCCCCTTCTTTTCCTTTTACGAGGTTAAAAGCAACCCAGAAAAGCCACCCCACTTATTTAACCTTGCTTCTCCAACAGGTACTAGACTTTTTTTTGTTTCTAGTCTTTGCCTGGAATTAGCCACATTGGTTGAGAACAAATTAGGGACACCTAGTCACTTAGGGAAAAGGAGACCTAGAAAGCTTTTAATGAGATTTCAATTATAAAGTTATAAAAAGGAAAGAACGTGCTAATTACCTTTACACACTGATTTTTCCCCCATCCCCCGTGTATTTGGTTTATAGACAACCAGGATACAGAAAGAATTCTAATACTCTTTTCTTTATGTACAAACTCTCAGAATAAAGATCTTGATATTTGAAAAGAATAAATAAAAAACAATTTTTTGGTGGATCACTTGGGCAAAATATTACACAGAATGCCTCTATAATCCGTTGAAGAACACGGAACGACGGGAAAGAGCCAAAGATATACTGAACGATGGCCACACGACCCCCGGAAAGGACTCTGCAGGCTAATTCTTTAATGTGAATTCTGAGTGACTGGAACTTCATTTCTTCTAATAAACTTAAGGAATTTGAGTTTATTGCAGGCTGGAAATTTGTAAACACTATCAGGCACCCAGCTGAAGTCAGGCAGCGACAGTTTGGGAAGTTATTTTGGATGTGTGCATGTCAACGCCCTTTGGCAGCCCCTTCCCAGAGGGGTGCAAATATCTTTTCTTCTCATTGTCTTGCTTGACACTTGCTCTCTTAATCCAGTGAACTGGGTCATTATTTCTGCAAATATAATTATACATGCTAACTCTGCAAAATACATTCAATTCACTTCTTCATTTTTTCCTGAATATTCCAGAAAATCTGGTGATACTCTATTGTTGCTTATGTTTATAGCTCTTGGAAGACGTATATTCCTCCACCTGGGCCTTCTCTTTCGCCACTTCAAGGGCGAGTTCAACTAGCTTTTGCCCAGAAAATGCAGAGCATTCTTTTCCTGTGTAATAAGTCCCACTGTTCTCTGTCCTGTCATAGCACACTCTCACTTGGTATTGAAGTCAGGCAGCACTACATCAGAATTTTAGCTTCTATGGGTAAAAAGGATGGCCCACAGCTTTGCACACTGTTTGTAGCACAGAATTTTACAGAGATGTCCCTTCATGGACTAGAACCTGAAACAAAGCAGTGCTGCCCAGAAGCCACCACCAATTCTGTTCTCCAAGCAACTTTGACCATTCTTTTATCTTTTTTCTCAGCAGTACCCATGGACACAATATTGATTATATTTATGTCATTGCTGGTGTCATTTTATGGCTTAACAAAGAGTTCTAATGCACTTTCATGAACTGCACTCTGTTGATTTAGGTAATAAAAATATGTATGGGTCTTGTACACTTTGCTTTTGTCATTTGCATGAGCACTATAAAAATTCATAAATCACTATGTATTCAACCAAGAAAAATTCTGAAATAACCATTTAACATAAAAAGAGCCTATATCTGAAGATCAGAGAGCTAGTTAGAACCTCAAAGCAATAGCAGGGTCAATTAGTAAGTGTTATTCACAGAGATGTCTAAATAGAACCATATTCATGTCATTTTTCTAGGCACTCTACATTCATGAACTAATAAGACACTTTGATTATTCATAAATTTTCTAACTTTATGATTTTCGGTGTAAGTTCACTTTGGAATAGCTTGGGAAACATTTCAGCTGCATCACTTAGGATGAATTTAATCAGCATCTCTGTGCTGGGGGCCTGCCTTATTCTTATTGCAAAACCTCTGTGGGCAACTCTGATGTGCAGCCATAGCTTAGAAATGATGTTCTAATACTCAAACACTTAAGGAGTCTGCATAACACAACATAAAATCTCTAGGAGTTTGGATGATATTTCTCAGCAATTACAAGACAAAGTTGAAAAGTGAATTGAAATTTTCCAAAAAAAAAGAAAGTGCAAAAATTAAAGTTAGTATTCACTGATTTTCACTGTGAGAATAACTATCACTCTTCACTGTCTAAAGAATTTCTGTACCTGATGTGCCCTAATTATTGTTGTTGCAAGGCATCTAAGTTTAATGAAGTTTTTAACAATTTATTACTAATTTTCTACTAATTTAGAAAATCACACATACCTTAATGTGATATCAGCTTATCTGGAAACAAAGATTTATATTGTATGAGTTAGATATTAAATTCTGGATGGGAAGAGAAAATAAGAAAAACACTGGTTATGTTTCTAAATAGACTTTTAATAAAGGCTGTCTATTATCTCACTCAGGATACCTCGTTTTAACTGAAGCATTATAATACAGGAAGGGTTCATGCATCTGTCCACTATGGTGAAATTCAAGTCCTGTAAAAATATCGTAAACTCACTGAAGTTTTCTATTAAATGATTCTTCATAACTCTTTGAAAGAAAAATGTTCCATAACCAGGTTGTGATTGATGAATTTATTTTCTAAAGTAGAGACTTGTGTTTCTTTCAGGAATTACTCACAATATGAACATTAAAAATTGGCAGAAATTGTTGATATTTTAAATACTTTTAACTTGAAAATTATAGGAGGTATTTTTCATGAGAAAACAGAATTTCAGAGAATTTGCACTGGACGAGTGAGCCTGCGTACAGGCACACTGAATGGCATAGAATTATGGAAAGAAAGCAAAATAATTTAAGTCACTCGAATATATTATTCTTTTATTTTCACATAATATAATTACGAACACCAATGTTTGGCCTGGCAGGATGGCTTAGTGGTCTAAAGCACCTGCTTGGGAAAGCTTGGGCGGCTTCAGGGACCTCGGTTTGATCCCCAGCACCACATGCTGTGCCAGCCCTGCCCTCGGGGCAGGCTGAGCTGGCCATAAAAATGAGTGAATAAACAAACAAAGGTTCTGAAACAAGAAAAATAAATAAATAAAAATTTTTAAAAATTCTTAAAAAAAAAAGAACACCAATACTTACATTTTAAATATCAGCTGCTCAGAGTTACAATAGTAAGTTAAATAACATAAGCCAGTTTTTAAAGTCTCAATAATATTTCAATAGCTGAAGAACTTTTTTGGTATAAAACTATACATTGTAGCCAGGGAGATAACTCAGCAGGCAGGTAGATCAGCAGCATATGCACCTGCTTGGCAAGCACAAGATTTTGAGTTTGAACCCCAGTACCAAAAAAAAAAAAAAAAAAAGCCTATACATTTGTGAGCATCTACTTGAAACATAAAGTGAAAAATAAGCTTTCAAAATAATATAGTTGAAAAAACAAAAATATTGTTTCTTATTTTTCTAAAACTGTATTATTAATATTATAAATGTGGCTAGTAGCAGAAAGTTGTCTAAGCATATTAGAACTATACCTTAAGCATAGAAGAAGAAATATTATAAAGGAGCAATGACTGAACATAGATAAGTGATTGTAGTAAATAGTAAATTCTAGCTAAAAGGTATATTTGTGAAAATGAAAAGTATAAATTATCCTGGCTTAAAAGACTGAAAGGGAAAAATTGTATTTAGATCACAGAATTTCACAGTTGAGTGCAAGCTCAGGAGTTTTTACTCAGTGTCTTCTTTTTCAAAAAAAAAAAAATAGAGAAATTGATTTTCAGCATTAATATTATATTTGCCAGATTTGGTCTTAGAAAACATGGAACCTAAACTCTTAACAAACCCTTAGATTTCTCCAACTGGATAAACTGATTGAAAAAAAAAAAAAAAAAAAAAGAACAGTATCTTATCAAATTCATCTACTATTAAAATTGTGTGAAAAGTGAATTTAAAAAAATTTTGGGGGCCCGGCGGGATGGCTCAGTGGTCTAAAGCGCCTGCTTGGAAAAGCTTGGGCGGCTTCGGGGACCACAGTTCGATCCCCGGCACCACATGCTGCGCCAGCCCTGCCCTCGGGGCAGGCTGAGCTGGCCATAAAAAATGAGTGAATAAACAAATAAAGGTTCTGAAACAAGAAATAAATAAATAAATAAATTTAAAAAATAAAAATTTTTGACTCCACACAGGAGCCATGAGATTGAAATTTTAGAAACAGTGTCTCAATTATATAGATTGGTTGATCTCTTTTAGAAGCAGTGCCTCATTTCCTGTGTTTTAAGGTTGTGTGGCATTTCACAAGGAATGTTCATAAGTGTAAAACAATTGGCTGATGGAGATCAAAGGATGGCTATCTAAATGGGGCACTTTATTGAGATTGGCCCCTCACTACTTTATATCCTGTCCCCACAAGATGGCAGCCATGCTTGAGGTAGATTTAGTTAGGGTACCTCCTGAATAGCTCAGTGCTTAATAGGTTCCCCCAATATTAATGACTTTGTGGCTAACAGTGGTGCTTCCATAGCTAACAATACTCACAAGGATGTATACAATAGCTAAAGTAATTTTCATGTAGGTTTTTTTGTTTCCTGAATTTTTATTTGTTTTATTAAAAAACATTTCCCACAAAAAAAGATTATTATTTTGAGGCTCTTTTACTACTTTGTTTACAACATATCTGGTTTGGTCAGTTACTTACAAATTCAATACCAATAGGATAATCTTTAATAATAAGCCACTCCTATCTGAGGGTAAAAGAAAACACTAGGAAATTATTTTGTGATTTAAATCTGTGCTGTAAATATTAAAGCTTCACATATAGTTGAACTGTTTTCTGTTTTGCAAAGGAAAATTAAATTTTACATAATATGAAGTAAGGAAATGTATATGATCACGAAAAGAAAGAATCTGTCCATCATGTGATAGATCCCTCTGCTGTAGCCGACCAGGAAGGCAACAGGTCTACATGGGAAATAGGAAGAATGTGTGATGCCAGGAAATAGCAATTATAACTGGTTCTCTAGAAATCATCTATTATTCTCCCATAACTAAATATTTTAACTATGAAATTAACTGTTTCTTTTGCAAAATACTTTTCTAGACACATAAGTACCACAAACACATATTATGCTTATAGAATACTGTATGTCTCAGATAATAAACTGTATATTTGAAATTAAATTAAGTGGTATGCTCCATGATAAAAGTCTATATAATAAAATGAAGTGATGATGTGTTCAGTGCCCAGTAATTTATGATGTGTTTATATAGTACTGATATTCAAAGAAGCTATACAACTTTACAAACATTTAATTTCAGTTTTTAGTGTGTAGATTCATAATTCATGTAGACATAAAGACAATTATTTTCTTATTCATCTACTCACAAATTAGTGGTGAATTTAAATTGTTTATGGTAAACAAATTAATTAGTATATGAAAAGATAGGGCTAAGGAGACAGCTCAGTGGTCTAAGGACCTGCCTAGCAAGTGCAAGAACCAGGGTTCAATCCTCAGATCTGCATGCCTTGCTGGTCCTGGAGCCCCAGGCACATCTTGCCATCCCCGAGAAACCAGGTGTGGTGGTACACTCCTGTAATCCTAGCCCTGGGGAGGCTGAGACAGGAGGATCACTATGAGTCTGAACTGTGTAGTAAGACCCTGTACCAAACAAATAAAAGTAATATGAAAAAATAAAATAAAAAAATGCTAAATATCTTGGAATATTGTCCATACAGCAGAAGACATTATTCCAATGCTCTCTAAACAGAGCAGACTACACAGATATCAAAGATAGATATCGTCTATCCGTATAATTATTCCGTCTATTACTAATCACCATAGTTCATAATACAGGTAGCATCTATACTGATCTAGGAAAGGTCAACATCTGTTGGTTTAGAAAAGATAAGAGATGTTTTCTGAGATTTCTTTCAAAGATACTAATAAAAGTTATCACAGGAACAGAAACCTAAATATGAATCTCTGCCTAATTTACTTGACCTATTTGCAGTGCAGTTTATATGACTAAAGAGAATGTGAGGTCAAAAAAATTAAATTTTAGGTTAGATTTCATAGAATTTGTCTAAAGTTACTAATACAAAGTGGATATTTTCTTTCCTTTTTTTTCATACATTTTACTTTTTTATCACTTTCTCCAAGGTATAATTAAACCATAAATCATCACATGAAACATCAAAATTGTAAAACTAAGACAGTATGTTTTTAGTGTAAATGGCAGTGTTCTAAAAATCTAGAACCCCAGATTCTTGCTATCATCTGAATATGTGCAGTGCCTCCAAAGATCAGGGCAGTGGTACTGCTGATGAGTGGTGCTGTGGAGAAATCTGGGACCTCTGAAATACAGTGCTTAGAGGGAAGTTCTTTTAAACATATACCATAAGGGCCATTCAAATAGCTCAGTGGATTAAAGCTCCTGCAAGCAGGCACAGGAGACGGGAGTTCAATCCCCACACCTGTCATGCAGGTCCACCCCTGGGGCATGCTGAGATGGCAATCTAGACTGGGTGTGGTGGCACACACCTGTAATTCCAGCTCTTGGGAGGCTGTAAACATGCAGATCACTACAACTCTGATCTAGTAATGAGACCCTGTAGACCCTTCCCTAAAATGTAAAATACAAATTTATGTATATATATATACATATATATATATATATATGTATTTGTTCTTTTACATATACTTTAATATATATATATATGTACAAAATATATGGCATATGTGTTATTATTATATATAGTTACATAAGTTACCATTAACCAACAGATTTTCTTTTTACAAAGGTAATATAGTATACAGTAAAAATCCTTTGTCACTGTGACAATCCGTTTTTCAAAATTCTAATCATAACATAATTTACACAATTATTTTCTTTTGTTTTGTCTTGATTTTCTCTCTTCTGTTTGTAGATGTCTATATTCGCCACATTGCAAATCAGGCATGCCATACCTGGAGGGCACTAACAACAACGTAGGAGTCTCTGTTCCCAGCAGAGTGCAAGAACCCAAGCTATCTGCTCCTCAGGGAGGGACGCGGAAGGCCAGCTACGGATGAGAACAGAGAGCGACAGACAGCATGTCATCCTGCAAGGATGATGGTCACGGATAGCAGAGGGGTGGCAAGGACAGGCGCTCCTCCCGACCTCGGAACTCACAGGTCCTTAGGATTCAGCCAACCCCAGAATCCAGACACCTACTTCCCGTTGCCACAGTGTAGTGGCAGCCATTTGCCAGCTTCACAGAGGACAGACTAAAGAAAGACACCTGATTCTGCACTGCCATGAACAATCTAAACGCTGGAGGAGCAAAGCTGGGAACGGCCTCGGGCTTCGTGGTGCCTACTCTCATGTGAGCCTCTGAAGACCATCCATGAAAAGCGTTGAACATAAAGTGGCAAGGGCGCCCATGTCAAAGTCTCACCTCAGTATTTCACCATCGCTCTAATGGAAGAAGAGTCGTACGCATTTTTAGCTATACATGGACTTCTCTTCAGAGTCTACAGTCTTTTATTTCCCAGTGTCCGGCTGTCTTTCAAAACAATTAAAAGACAAATAAAATATCAACTGAAAATAACCACTGTCCAGAGAGAAAACAATCAACAGAAGCAATTTTGATCAATTAATCGCCTAGATACGAAAACTAGCCATCAATAATTCTATAAAAGCTATGCTTTTGTATCCTAAAGACATATAGTGATAGAATGAAACATATAGATGGGTGTTGTGGCTCACGCCTGTAATCCCAGCA
The DNA here is from genome assembly GCA_004027025.1 of Myocastor coypus. Taxonomy (NCBI): domain Eukaryota; kingdom Metazoa; phylum Chordata; class Mammalia; order Rodentia; family Myocastoridae; genus Myocastor; species Myocastor coypus. Next base: position 60,428 of record PVJA010003102.1, read on the forward strand.
CTCGGGAGGCTGAGGCAGGAGGATTGGTGCGATTTCAAGACCAGCCTGGGCTACAAAAGTGAGCTCAAGGTCAGCCTCAACTGCATAGGAAGACCCTGTCTCAAAAATACAAAAAAAAAAAAAAAAAAAGAATGAAACATATATGAAGACACAAAGAATTTTAAAAGAAAGATAGGAAACATTAAAATTAGTGAGATAAATTCTCCTTAAAGTAAGAACAACAACAGAATCAAATCATTATATCCAAGATGAAGAATTATTTTTTAAGTGTATCTCATATCTGATGAAAATGTTCGTGAAATTACTATTAAGCTGATAGCATCCAACATGTAATGCAGTTTTCAAAACATACTCAGAAGATACTGCAGGAACTGTAAGATAACAGCAAATCCCTAATTTATGAAGTCATGGAGACCATGGGGAAGAAGAACTACTACAGAACATAATAGATGATATATTTTTGCGAACATAACAAAAATACAAAAATCATAGATGATGCAAGAAAATAGAAAGAATTTGAAGAAATTTTTTAAAAGTACAAAAGAAATTTTAAAAAACTGATTGCATTATAGTCAAATGTCTAAAAACAAAAAGTTAATATTGAATGCAATCCAGAAAAATTGGAAATGTTACATAAACAAAAACAATAAGACAAACAATTTCTATCAAAAATAAACAAACCAAAACACTGCTGACTTCTATAAAGTATTTATTTTTCCCAAAAGACAATAAGTCAATGGATTAAAACTAAATCAAGCAAAATTCTAGGTTGAATATGGTAACAGATAGATATGTAGATATATAAAGAAAACCACAACCCTTGGAAAGTAGTAATTAGAAAGTGAATTTTTCAGTACTATAATATCTCTTAACATGAGTGTTTAAAATGCCAATAACGGAACCAGACATGGTGGTACACTCTTGTGATGCCAGCATCTGGCAGGCTGAGACAAGAGATGGCACCTGATGGCTGAGAGTTGGAGACCAGTCAGAGGCTACAAAAGTGAGTGCAAGTTCAGCCCAAACTGTGTAGCAAGACCATCTCAATCAATCAATCAATCAATCAGGCTGGTGAGATAGCTCAGTGGACTAAGTGCTGCTTAGGCAAGCACAAGGCCTGGGGTTCAATCCCTGGCATGGTATGCCACTCCAGACCCACCCTTGGAAATGCTGAGCCAGGAACCTATTCTGAGCATGGTGGTACATGCCTATACTCCCAGCGCTGGGGAGGCTAAAAACAGGACTATCACTACAAGTCCGATCTGCATAGTGAGACCCTGTACCAAATACATAATACAAATTAAAATAAAATAAAATAAAAATAACACCATGGTATGATAAGTTTTATTACCAGTGTAGATGTAAAATGAATGACAAAAATAGAATAAATGCAAGAAGAAATAAAAATGTCATGTAATAATTATATAATAAAGTAATACATTATTATCTAAAGATATATTTGTTTAAGTTAAATATGTATTGTATTATTATATAACAAACAGCAAGTAATACAATTTTGAAAGATACAATTAAAAATTAAAAAATGGAGATTAAAATAAAATTATTTTGGTTTAAAAGCAATAAAATTGACAATTTGTGTGAAAATAATGACATGTCTGTATTTATGTGAATTTATATGGCAAAAAGATGTATAAACATAAATTATTGAAAATTTGAACCCAAAGGTTAAAATTTTCAAATTAAGTAAAAAGTCAAGAATAACTAAGTACATAATATCTGGAAGAACCCCTCTTTAAGTATATTGTGAGGTTTAAATAAAAGAATGGAAAACAATGCATTGTTTAATCGCTTCTAAAAAAAAAAAAGCTAGAGTGACTGTATTAATGTTAAAAGTATAGATTTTAGAAAGAAATTGTTTAGCAAATAAATATCTGTCCACAGTGATAAAGGAAACATATCGAAAAACCAATTTTGTAAGAATCTGAGAAGACTCAAATAAAAAGCTGCATCACTGTAATTATCTCCCCAACTGCCTTTGCTATATTTCATAGGTTGGGTATGCTGAATGAGGAATGCTGTAGTTTGTTTTCAATCATTTCAAGTTATGTTAAAATTTTGTCTTGATTTTTTGGCTAGTGGATATGCAGAAGTATCTAATTTATTTGTGAATATTTCCTTGTCTTGAATTTCAGTTTTCACCTCTTGAAATTAAAAAAAGACATTTGATACGACTTTTATTTTAAGTTTGCGGATATTTGTTTTGAATCTGCCCTGGAGCATGTTCTGGGTACACAGGAGAATAATGTGCATTCTTCTGCACTTGTTAGACTCATCTGGTTTATAATGCTGCTTACATCTGACATTTCTTTATGGATTTTATGTCTGAATGCTCTGTGTCACTGAATGTGAGGCATTGAGAGTCTTCAATTTCAATTATGGTGCTACAATTTTTTTCAGATCTGCTAATTCTGGTTTACTTAGGTTCTTTGATGTTGGAGGTACATTTCTGAATGGATTTAGGAAATTTAGTCATAAAAGAGAAGTATACAGCAATAATATCTAACTGGAAAAGAAGAACTCAAGTAAACAATATGTTGTGCCTGAGAAAATTTAAAAAAAAACATTTGAGCTCAACTTCAGCAGCAGAAGTAAGCCAAATAGGAAACAGAACAAACTAGAAAAAAATTAACGCAAGTAACACAGCCAAACTTTGATGTGTAGTATAACACATTCTAAAAACATGCTTATAATCTAAAACAGCTATGCAATCAAGTGAACTTCCCCATAAGAAATGAGGCTAACTCAGGTGGTTCCTTCCACAGCCCAAAAACTTCACCAAAATTATTGTGATACTGTAATATAATACAAAATAATAAAATATAAATAAAAGCTAATTACCTTTGAAAATCTTCATGACTGGTGTGGGAGCTGAGGGTTATTGTACAGGATGACATTTACTATCAATAGTGAAATCACTGCTGCCTAGTGGCTCCATGGAACCTTTTTCTTTTCATGCAGATTTAATAAAGAACCGATCCAATGTCTCTTCCTTTTGTCTTCATTTATGGATTTTGAGGAAATGTGACAATCTGTTGTCATTAAACGAATTCATTACTCAGACTACTACAATCTTATTCAATTGGTACTTTTGTAAAACATTTGACACTGCTTCCCTCTTGTTATGTGTTTCCTTAGTCCTATTAGAAGGAAAGGATTTCTCCAAATTTTTCTCCTCCTCTACTGCAGATGAGATCTCTTCCATAACGTCTTGCTGTTAGGAAATGCTCCTCAACAATGCTTCAGCATGCAGCCTGCAGCAAGGCCCAGGGGGGTGCAGGGGGGAGGTAGACAGAGATAGAGAGGGGATAGTCTTTGTCTCAGCTGTGATCCTGTGGGATTCAGCATCACATAATAATATTAGGAGACATCACTTGTTCACTAAGTTAAAATTTATTAGAAATGTTTGTCTTGTGGAACACACTCATAACCAGTTCCCTGCAACCTAAGGTTTTGCAGTATGTGATTTTCTGGAAAAGCAGCAAAATAATAAGTTTTTAGCTATATGAAAGAGAGAAAGAAGGAGATATCTTGAAAAAGCAGTAGGAATAAAGAAAAAGATACTGCAATGGCGACTTCAAAAATAAAAACACACTCTACAGAAGTAATTTTATATCAGCAAATAGTATAACCCAGAGGAAACAGACAGAGTCCAAGGAAAAAGCAACTTGATGAGGCTAAATCAATACTATTTTTAAAAAAAGAGAATAGTATAATTACAAAAAAGTATTGAATAATAATCAAAATCTCCTAAGAAAAAAATAGGATAGATAACATAATGGCTGAATTCTAACTGATATTCAAAAACAATAGCCATTTTTTAACCTCTTTCTGAAAAGTAGTGATAATAATTTCATTTTCATTTCATGAGGCCAGAATCATACTGCCGTCCAGAAAGAAAAAGGCAAATAGGAAAATCACAGAATAATTTCCCTGATGAACAAAACAACCTCAACAAAATGCTAACAAATAGGCAAATTTTAATATATGAAAGAGATTACACATCATGATCAAGTGACACTTAGCCCTAAAATGCAAGATGGGTTTGACATAAAAATAAATTCATTTGAAATGACTTTTAGCTGAAAAAAAATCATAAAAATTACTTGATCATTTTAAGGGAATGAAGAAGAGATTTAGGACAACGCATCTGCTCAAGCAAGCACAGAGACCAGGGTTTGATCTGCAGTACCACATGCTGAGCGGGCCCTGGGCACACTGAACCAGCCACTGAGAATAGGCATGGTGGCACACACCTGTAACCCAGCACTAGGGAGGCTGAGGTAGAAGGATCACTATGAGTTAGAGCTGCGTAGTGAGACCCTGTACCTAATATGAGAGAGACAGAGAGACAGACAAACAGATAGACAGACAAATAGACAGATAGACTGACAGAGACAGACAGAGACAGGGAGACTTGACACAGTTCAACATTGTTTCATGGTAAAATTTACAGCAAAACGTCTGCTAAAGGATGTTTATCAAAATAGTAAAGACTTTGTGAGAATCCCATAGATGACATTGTGATTAATATACAAAAACTGAAAAATTTCTAAAGCTTTGATATAACTAGAAAATGCTAATTCTTTGCCTTAGTATTCTCAAGAGCAAACAGTCAAATAAATGGGTATGGTTTATGCCTGGATATTCCAGAAATCCTCGAGGGCTAATACTGGGTGCTTTGGGGAGCTACCTGGTCCATGGAGGGCCTGACACTCACCAGGGGTTGGTCCACTTGCAGATTTATACGTGAACCTGATGTTGGGAGGTGAAATGTTACCACTGGGGTGCAGCTCAGAGGGTTCTGCCTCGGTCTCTGCCCTTGGTCATTTCTCTGCTTCTAGCTATCCTGACCTGAAATATTCTTCCTCTTCCATGCCCCTCTGCTGTGGAACCAGCTATATTTGGGGTGATTAGTCTTGTGCCTCAGTGAGAAGAATGGAGCTATGACAAAAAACAACACTAAAATTAACAATTTGACTGATATGACTTTAGGAAAGTACACAGTCGGCATCAAAAAAATCCTTGGAACTAAAAAATGACTGCAGCACAGTAAGCAACATGATTGTTACAGCGTGCAAAAGTAAATCCTACTTCTTTATAGTGACCCATTTGAACATGAAATAAGTAAAACAATGTCAGTTACAATAGTACCAACAGAATAAAATATTTAGGGCTGCATTGAGCTGGGAAATGAAAGATCTATATACATTAAAGTATAAACATTGGTTAAAGAAATTGGAGGAGACAAAAATACATGAAAAATAACCCAAGTTCAAGGACTGGAACTGTTGAGACTGCTAAAAAATCCATACTAATTAAAATTATACTCAGAATAAGTTCAATCCCCAATACAATTTCAAGGACATGTATCACAGAATTGTTTTAAATATTATAAAATTATTGCATAACTATGAAAGACCCTGAATAGTAAAAATGAGGTCAGTATACAAAAACATGTTTGGAGGCATCGCAATTCCTTATTTTAAATTATATTTTAAAAACTACAGAAATCAAACCAAAATGACATAAAATCTGTTCAGAGAGAACAAGAGAACTGAAAAACAAGCCCAGACATAAATGCAAGCTTATGTAGCACATTGATACTTTGACAAGAGCAGTAACACAAAAGAGAAAAACAAGGATTTTCAATACCTGGCTTTTGAGAAAGAAGGAGAGCTACAAAATAAAGGGCCACACTGAGCCTGTGTCTTACACTACACACAAAAACTAAGTCAACATGGATTAAAGACCTAAACAAAGCCTCTAACATTGTGAAAAGTAAAAAAAAAATACATTGTGAAAGTAAAAGAATACATGGAAGAAATGACCAGTACTATTGGCCTTCACAATGTCTTTGGTTATCACACTAAAAATTCAAACAAAAATGAAAAAAAAAAAAAAATTGAACGTGCAAGTGGGGTAAACTACTGCAGAGGAGAAAATGGAAGAAATGTGTGACTCTCTGCACAGCAAAGGAAACAAGCAACAAAATGAAACTGACCAAAAATTTAGGAGAAATTAACTGTAAGCCATATGCAGTAAGGGAAAAATAACCAAAGTATCAACTCACATACAACAACAGGGGAGAAAAACTGATTTAGAAAGAGTTAAAATTTCTTATTTATGTATTCAGCTTCTCCCAGCACAGAGACAGTGCTATATTTACAAATATTTGCCCAAATTATTTCACCTAACTGTAGAGTCTCAAGGTCAATCTAATTATCTATGAATGCCTCATGTTTGTCCTTCTTTATCACGAAATAATACTTCACAGTATGAAAAAAAATATTTTTCTATACATTCATCAGTTAATTGACATTTTGGTTGTTTCCAGGATCAAGCTATTACAAACTATCATGCTATAAACATGGATGCACATATATCAGTGTAATATCACTTTTAATTTGTCCTGTGACTCTTGGTATCTGTTTGAGAAGACACTGAGAAAGGGAATAGCTATGCCAAATAGAAACTAGAATCTCTAATTCTAGTTTTTGAGAAATCTCCGCACTGATTTCCACAGTGGTTGCAGCAGTGTACACTCCCATCAACAGTGAAGGAGAGTTCATTTTATACCACAGCCCTCCAGCATTTGTTATTGGTTGATTTCTTGATAATAGCCAGTCTTTATGGGATGAGATGGAATCTCTGAGTTGTTGTAACTTGCATCTCTCAAAAAGATCAGTGATATTGAACACTTTATCTTGTATTCATTTGCCATTTCTTCTTCTTCATCTGAGAAGTATGTATTCATCTCTGAGACCCTAGAAAGGACAGGAGACAGAAATGAAGGGAAAAGAAGAAAATGAGACTAGAGAGCTAAAATAGAAACAAAGTTTGTAAAAAAGGAACAGAGGAGGGGTTAATTGGGGGAGAGCAATGGAAAAAAAGGGAAATCATGATATATATGTATATATATATATATATATATATATATATATATATATCATAAATAGGTACAAATACCCTATGAGTGTGATCATTATGCATATCTAAGTGGTACCAATAAATTTAATAATGAAAAAGGAGAAATAAAAGAAGATGGAAGCACTTAAAAGTTATTTCTCCCAAGGAAATATATGAATATGCAAGACTTAAAATATATTAAAAGATACTCCACATCACTGACAATCAAATTAATACAAATTAAAAACTCAGTGACATAATCACCTAACACTATTAGAAGGTGTACTCTCAAAAATATATGAAAAACTACTTATTTTTATAAGTGAAATAAACCAGACCTGCATGTGTAAATATCACTTTGTCTCCCTAATATAAGAACTCAAAAGGAGAAAGAAAAATGGAATTGTATAATATATTTAAATGGAAAGCAAGAATTTAGGGATTAAACAATGAAGAGAAAGCTGGGAGAAAAATTAGGAAATATGGTGGGGGCAAAGCCATACATTTACATACAAAGTTGGTTAAGTCAGTGGTCCTAAAAATCTCCAACAGGTTTTTGAAACAAACAGATAATTAGTAGCATTTGCATCCTCAATAACTATATATACTGATATATATGAACTAAGCAAATACGTTGAGAATAACAATGTGTAATACCAAAACCATGCTTGGAATACCTATCATTCTGGCAATTATGCAGTGTTTCTAATGTCATCCCAATTATTGCTATAATCTCACTCAAGTAATTGTTTGTTTAAAAAGAAATAAGAAAGAAAGAGAAAGATATAAAAAAGAAAGAAAGAAAGGAAAGAGAACATGAGAAAAGGAAAAAAGGCCACAGAAATGTACCTCTACAATTTTGTAAATGGTTAAGTTCCCAAATCTCTGTGTAAAAATGTGTAACTGTTTTTTCACATTCTATAGGGATTTAAAATTTAGAATATCACCATTGATGGAAAAATACCTGTTTCATGTTACGTCTAAGGCATTTATTTGATATTTAGAAAGATAGTAATGCTAAGCTCTGGTGCCTATGTTATAGAGAATATCATTAAGCTTCTCTTCTTAGAGAGTTAAGAACTTAAGTTGGCAGACCAAATAATTAGAGAAAAAGAAGAGATACAAGTATAGCCAATATTTTGGCTCTAGTCCTTCAAGGTCAGTGATAACACAGGACATAAAAGAACCTGTACTTTTTTAGAGGTCCCATATTTTCTGTTCATGATGTCAAAGCCAATCCTACACAGACTACTAAAAAATATTTTAGAGAGAGATCAAAATGACCTGATCTCTACAAATGTTGGAGTCTCTTTTAGGTCCTCATTTTGATCTGAGAAGTCAGTATTTGTAATCCCAAATCACGTCATTGGAATCTCACCAAGGTAATTCCAATCTACCACTTCCCATGCAACCCACGGTGAAAGTAAAGACACTAAAACATATTTATAACTATTGGACAGTCAAGGGGCTCTAAGTCCAGCCATAAAGATGATTCTCTGGAACTAAGTGAGTGATCCAAGGCCTCACCGGGCTTTATTCAATGCAGGAATCACTTGAGGAACAATGACCAAGAATTGTTGGAGGTAGTGAATACTATGAGCTGAGCTAGGTGGGGGCCCTGCATTTACATCTGCCACCTGCAGAGGATATGCAGAGAGAGTAATCTGCATAAGGCTATTTACATAGTATCTAATGTTTTGGGTAGTCTGGTGCTTCAGCTTTGATGTAATCTTTCAAGTCCCAGGAAGTCATAGCCTCTGTCTAGAGGCTCCTTCCCAGCTGGCAGCACAGAGCATCAGCTCTTCAACCTGTCAGTCCCGGCTCACATTAAGGAGCAGCAGGTATAGGTTACTGGGGAGACACGCATACCACCTTTAAAGACTATCATCAACACCTCAGCTAGACCAATATACATTACTTAAGGCCAATTGAGAGGATAAACAAGAATCTTAGCCAGCTCTTTCATATCAATACAAGGAAATAGGGCCAGACTCAGTCAAAATAGAGACAGTTGCTCTTCCTTCAAGGAGTGCTGGTTAGGCAGTCCTCCACAGAACCCACCAAATAGGGCAACCAATTAAACAGGAAAAAGAGGAGCATACAGTAGTAAGTAAAAGACATGTCAATCATAAGTCAATACATTTCAATTATAACCATCAATTTAAAAAGATTTAATTCTCCAATTAAAATAAATAGACTGGCAGAATGGATAAGGAAGCAAAATCCAACAATATGCTGCATACAATAAACACACTTTACTCATAAAGAAACTCATAGACTAAAAGTGAAAGGATGGAAAACAATACTACATGACTCAGCACCTCAAAATAAAACAGAGGTAGAAATCCTGTTTGCAGACAGTCTAAACTTCAAACCAAGAATGGTCAAATGAAATAAAGAGGGCAGTACATACTGGTTAGGGGAAAAACTCAAGATGAAGAGGTAACTCTCATAAATATGTATGCACCCAACATGGGAGCACCAAGTTATATAAGACAAATCTTAATTGACAGGAAAAATCTAATATCCAATACCACAATCTTAACAGGAGACTTTAATGTCCCTTAATCCCAAAAAGGTCAAGCAGACAAAAAATTAGCAAAGAAGTATCAGAACTGAACCAGATCTTGGAAAAACTGGACTTAGTGAACATACAGAGAGTGTTCCATCCAACCCCTTCCGAATATACATTTTTTTCAGCTGTACACAGGACATTTTACAAAATTGGCCACATACTAGTGCATAAGTCATGCTTAAGGATATACAAGAAAGCAGAAATTATCTCATGTATATTATCTGACCACAGTGCAATGACATTAGAAATAAATGACAACAAAAATCCCATGAACCCCCAAAACATGTGGAAATTAAAGAACACCCTTCTCTGCAACCAGAGGGTTACAAGAAATTAAACAATATTTGCACTTTAATGAAAATTCAAACACAACCTAACAGAATTTATGAGTTGCAATGAAATCAGTTCTTAGAGGGAAATTTATAGCTCTGAACACACACATTAAGAAAACAGAACAGGAACAACTAAATATTCTACTGCTGCACCTAAATCATATAGAAAAGGCAAAGCAAAGTAAATCCAAATCCCAAAGATGGGAGGAAATTTTAAAGATAAGAGCAGAAATTAATTCAATCAAGACAAAGAATATAATACAAAGAATTTATGAATCAAAAAACTGATTCTTTGAAAGATTAAACAAAAGTGATGAGCCCCTAGCTAACCTCATCAAAAAGAGGAAAGAAAAACCTGGAAATTCAAGCAATAAGGAATGAAAAGGGTGAAATTAGCACAGACCAAGTGGAGACTGAAAAGATCATTCATAGCTACATTGAGAATCTATACTCTCAAAAAATTGAAGACACAGATGAAATGAACAGACTCCTAGAAAGGTACAAACAATCAAAACTGATCAAGAAGATATAAGAACTCTCAATAACCCAATAACAGTTAATGAAATGCAAAATGTAATAAAAAGTCTACCAACAAAGAAAATTCCAGCTCCTGATGGATTCACAGCTGAATTCTACAAGAAATTTACAGAAGATATAATCTCAATACTCCTCAAACTGTTCAATGAAGTTGAAAAGGAAACAATCCTCCTAAAATCATTCCTAGAGGCAAATATTACACTGATACCAAAACCAGAGAGAGATGTAACAAAAAAAGAGAACTACCATCCAATTTCTCTCATAAACATAGATGCAAAAATCCTCAATAAAATCCTCGCCACTAAAATACAGCAAATCAACAAGAAGGTTATACACCATGACCAGATAGAATTCATCCCAGAGATGCAAGGATGGTTTAATATACACAAATCTATAAATGTAATACACTATACCAATAAAGCCAAAGGAAAAATCCACATGATTGTCTCAATTGATGCAAAAAAGGCTTTTGACAAAGTCCAGCACTCATTCATGTTTAAAGGACTACAGAAAATAGGAATAGAGGGCCTCTAACTCAATCTGATAAAAGCCATCTATGACAATCCAATGGCCAACATTATTATAAATGGGGAAAAGCTGAAGTCTTTCATTCTCAGATCTGGTACAAGACAAGGATGTCCTCTATCACCACTCCTATTCAATATAGCTCTGGAATCATTAGCTGTAGCCATTAGACAAGAGAGACAAATAAAAGGATTAAGAATAGGTAAAGAAGAGGCTATACTATCACTATTTGCAGATGACATGATAATCTACTTGGAAGACCCAAAGAACTCCACCAAGAAGCTACTAGTATTAATACAGAAATTCAGGAGCATAGCAGGATACAAAGTCAAAACACAAAAGTCATGTCATTCCTCTACGTAGATAACAAACACGCTGAGAAATTAGAGAAATAATACCTTTTAACATATCCCTGAAGAAAATGAAATACTTGGGAATTAACCTAAAGAAGTAAAATACCTTTTCAATGAAAACTGCATTACTCTGAAAACAGAGATCCTAGAGGATTTCAGAAAATAGAAAGATATTCCCTGCTTCTGGATAGGAAGAACCAATATTGTGAAGATGGCCATATTGCCTAAATTGTTATACACACTTAATGCAATACCTATCAAAATACCATCAACATACCTCACAGACCTGGAGAAATCATTCCTAAAATTTATCTGGAACCCAAAAAGACCTAGAATTGCAAAGACAATTCTGAGCAACAAAGGTATGGCAGGAGGAATTACAATTCCTGACCTAAAGTTATACTACAGAGCTACCATGAAAAAATCAGCATGGTATTGGCAAATAATAGATCTAA
>PVJA010003102.1:72231-98971 GCA_004027025.1 Myocastor coypus
ACCATGCACTAAACTAAAGTCAAAATGGATTAAAGATCTAAATATTAAAAGAGAAACATTAAATTTCCTAGAGGAGAAAGGCAGAGGAAATCTTGAAGACATTGGGGTAGGCAAAGAGTTCGTGGAAAAAATCAAAATGCATGTGTAACACTTGAAAGAATCAACAACTGGGACCTCTTCCAGCTGAGATCTTTTTTCACATCAAAAGAAATTAACAACAGAGAGAAAAGGCAACCCATAAATTTCAAAAAGATTTTTACTAATAAGTATTCAGACAAAGGTCTTCTGTCTAGAATTCATAAAGAACAAAAAACCATTAGGGTCCCAAGATTCAAAGACCCAATCCAGAAATGGGCATCTGAGATGAACACACACTTCTCAGAGAAAGAAATTCAACAAGTCTATAAATACATGAAGAAATGCTCCACATTGCTAGCCAATCATGAAAAGCAAATCAAAACAACACTTAGATACCATCTCACCCCAGAAAGAATGTTACTATAAAGAAATCAAACAACAACAAATATTGGAGAGGTTGTGGGGACAAGGAACACTTCTCCAATTATGGAAAGCAGTATGGAAAATACTTGAAAAACTGGAAGTCAAAGTCCCATTCAATGTAGCTATCCTCCTCCTGGGAATTTTCCCAGAAGAACTGAAAACATCATATCATAGTGATGTTTGTGCACCTATGTTCATAGCAGCACAATTTGTAATAGCCAAATCTTGGAAACAACCAAAATGTCCATCATCTGAAGAATGTTTGAAAACGATGTGGTATTTTCATCAAATGGAATATTACTCAGTTATAAGGAATGATAAACTAGAAGACTTCATATATAAGTGGATGTATCTTGAACATATACGTGAGGTAAACCAGACCTATATATGAAAATATCATATAGTCTCCCTAGTGTGAATAAATTTATTTTGGGAGAGTATCAGGAATCTAACTCAGGACCTTGTGTTTTCTGCATCCTTAACCCCTATAAATTTTTTCAAAAGAGTGACTTAAACACAAAATGCATTTGGAAGAGTTAACCATTTAAGGTTTATTGAAAGTGTTAATGTTTAATTATTTGACCAATCTTACATACCTATATCTATTAATCTGAACAGATTTGATGATGAAAATATGTAATACAACCATTGTTAAATTTTTGTTCTTGTTCTGAAATTCTGTACTATATGTATTCTTGCTTGTTACTGTTTTTCTATCTTTGTTCTATTTTTGCTCGTTAAAATAAAATTTAGAAAAAAGAACAAAAGACATATTTGGCCTCATGGCTTCAGAGGGCTCAGTTCTTAGTCAGTTAGCTCCAAGGCAGCGACATCACTGTGGAAGGCCATAGTGAGGAAAAGCTGCCTTGCCTCATGGCTGCTGGGAGTTTAGAGTGAGAGCCAGAGAGCAGAGGAAGGCCTAGGATCTGTGTGACCCACATCCCCAGTTATGCCGTGCAGATCTCCAGCTACCTCCCATTCCTTTAGTACCAACTGCCACAGCTTGTTGTCCATACACATCATTAAGGCCATGAGGTATGGGCATAAGAAAAAGATTACTAGTATAACAGCAGAGAAATCCCAGAAGTAGAACATTATAGTCTATTATCTTTGACAAAAAGGAAGAACTAATACACTGACCAAGAAAATAGTCTTTTGACAGATGAAGCTGAAGCAAGTGGACCTCCATGCACAATCAACAGCACAAACTTAGGCCTAAACATTCCCTCCTTCACATTACCTCAAACTAGATGGCAGATCTAAATATAAATCCAGGTACTACAATATTCCCTTTTTATGTACAGTACAAAATGCATGATTCATGAAAAATACCTGGTGAGCTTCATGTAATTACAATGAAAACCCTTGCTTTGTATAAAGATAATTTTAGGGAATAAGAAGAAAAATTACAGAAGGTAAAAATTTGCAAACGTATTACTGATAAAAGACTACTGCTGAAAATGCACAAATATCTCCTAAATATACCAGCAAGAAAGTGAACAGCTTTGTTTAAAAATCAGCAAAACTTCAGCACAGACATGTTACCAAAGCGATGGGAAATAAACAGATGAAGACTCATTCAACATCATTAGCAATTAAAACTGAAACAAAATACAACTTGAAAGACGAAATTATGAAACATTAAATGCTAGAGCGGAGGTAACATAGCAGGAGCTCTCCTTCGGTGTGGGTGGAATTTTTACATAATACAGTATAGACATTTCATGAGGCAATTTGGTAGTCCCTTATGAAACTAAACTCCACGTGAGAGTTACTAAAGCGAGCTGAAGTACATTTGATGCCTAAGGATGAAGTTTATTCATACTTTCCAAACCGTTTAAGTAACCAAGATTTCCCCGAGCAGATCAAGGGATAAGTGATAGTCCAGACCATACATTATTAGTGCTAAAAGCAATGAGACATTAGGACCTGAGAAGCCTTGGAAAATCTAAGCACGATTTTAAAAAGCAAATCTGAAAAGACCACATGCTATCATAAAATATATGATATTCTAGAACTGGAAAAGCTGTGAGAAAGGAAAAATAAAATAATGCATGTGTTTTCCAGGGAATAACAGATAAAGAAGAATGGAGAGATGGATCTTAGAAGATTTTTAGGACAGTGAAACTGTGGTAGGCAGCTAACTTCAATAGAAATATTACAGGCAGTCAGACAGGGACACACCCTCAAAGAGACAATATGAAAGACAAGGTGACTTTACAGCTTTGCAAGAGACAGACACCATTGCTGTGGGCCAGACTTCAAAACAAAAGAAAAACAAATGTAGCCACATACTTCTCTAGGGCGGGATGGCTCAGTGGTCTAAAGCACCTGCTTGGGAAAGCTTGGGCGACTTCAGGGACCTCGGTTCAATCCCCTCCCCAGCACTATATGCTATGCCAGCCATACCCTTGGGGTGGGCTGAGTCAGCCATAAAAATGAGTGAATAAACAAAGGTTCTGAAACAAGGAAAAAAATAATAAATTCACATACTTCTCTAGGAATGTTCAGCAGGGATTGATATTCTAAATAGGTACCAGTCACCTTAAAAGAGCCTAAATGAGTCACTAACCCAACCCCCAATAGGAAGAGACCTGGTCTATATTCATGCCTGCTTGTGAAGTGGCTCCCTTCCCCATTCAGTACTGATTTTAATCAATTTTACCTAGTAATGGTGCTTGTAATCTCATTGGTTTATCACAGTTTTGTCCCAGCTCATACCCACTTAAGTGAGTTTCCATGGTTTTCACTTTAGACTCATTTCACCACATGGTTTTATGCTATGAAAGTTCCTGGAAGAGTCAGCTTCCCAGGGACACCCCTCTTCCCCTCCTGACTCCCTCTCAGACAAGAGCTTCCTTTCCCTCAATAAATATGTTCTGCTTATAACCTCCATTTATTCCTAAATTTCTTTCTTCAGTTTTAGAGCATACGAACTCATCCCAGGTCAGCCTGGGAAATCAGTTTTGCCTATATCATTTGGAGGTTCCCTACGTCAAAACTATCCCACTTTAAGCATTAATGGTAGACATCTATCATCAGACACTTGCTCAGCCCATGAAGTGCATAAACCCAGTGGGAACCCTGATGTTAACTATGGACTTTTGTGACAATATTGTGTCAGTGTAACTTGATCAGTGGTAATAAATATATCTCTCTGCTGTGGGATTTTGACCTTGGGTAAAGAAAGCTGTGCCTGGATCGAGAATGGAGTGTGTGGAAAATATATATTGTGCATATGTTGTATTTATTTATTTATTTATTTATTTATTTATTTATTTATTGGTACCAGGGATTGAACTCAGGACCTTGAGCTTGCCAGGCAGGCACTTATTCCACTGAACTATATCCCTGGTCCCTGTGTGTGTTTTATTTTAAAGAGAAAAAAAAAAATAACAACGATACACAATTTCAGTACAAGATAATAGGGAATTAATAATGTTTATTGTATTGCATTATCTTCAAAGTAGAAAATAGGCCTCTAAGATGAATATATACCACTCAGATGAATAAATACAAATGGCAAATAAATACATGAAAAATGTTAAACGTCATTGGTCCTCCAAGAGACGCAAATTAAAACAATACTGAGATTCTATTTTACCCCAGATACAATGGCTTTCATGAAAAAATGAAACGGTAATAAGTACTGGGGGGCTGAGAGGAAAATGAACACTTCACTGTTGGTGGCAGTGCAGGCTGGTGCAACCACTGTGGAAACCAATGTGACAATTCCTCAAGAAACTCAGTCTTATGCCCAACACTGGTTTGAAATGAAAACTGCTCTACACACCATGTTGAGCTTCTCATCCTAGTCAGAATGGCTTTCACAAAGAGTACATAAACCAACCAATGCTGGTGAGGACACAGGGAAAAGTATCCTAATACACTATTAATGGAAAGTAAATTAGTACAGGCACAGTAAAAATCAGTATACAGTTAAAAAAAAAAGACAAGAACTAGGAGTATATTTGGTCCTGCTGCATCATTCGTCAGTGTATACTCAATGCTGCTAAATCAATGTCCTGTAAGGATACCCGCATACCCACATTCATTGTGCTGTGGTATAGTGCCTGCATCAGATGGAGCTAACATACATGCCTATCAACAAAAAGTGGATGAATAAATATGGTAAATATACACTATGGAGTATTATTGGCCACACAGAATTACAAATTTCTGCCTTTTGTAACAAAATGAATGAATCCGAAGAATTTGGAGTGAAATAAGTGACCCAGAAAGACAAATCTGACCTATTTGTCTTCACATGCAGAATCTAAAACAGATGAAAAGAAAGTATAAGGAGTCTAGACAAATATTAGTCATGAAGAAGGAAATAAGAGAGTGAGATGGATAAGAATGGGTGATAGTGAGCAGAGATGGAAAAATATGTAAGTTTATCCCCACAAAATCTGAGAGTAGAGGGAAGGGCAGGAACACGATGGGCGGCAGTGATTGATGTGTGCTGTGCCTGTGCACAAATCTGCCAAAATCAAATCCCTTCTGTGTGATCAAAAATGAAATCAAAAACAGGACATCAAATCTACGAATTTAAGAAAGTATGTAAAATAAAAAGAAACATAGGAAAGATGAAGGACATAAGTACTGGGAAGGCTATTGAATCTCACTAGTCATTAGGGAAGGTAGAATCAAAACAGGAATGGATTTTTCTGTACACCTGCAAGAATAGTTTATGATAAAGGCAGAAGATGAAGAAGCAAAATTGTGGGTGATGATGTGGCTGTTATGGTTTATGTCTACTTGTTCCCCCAAAGGGGCAGGACTTCCAGAATTTGAGACTTGATTCATGATCCTTGGGGTTATGTGTTTTAGTACTGGTGGGATTATGGGTGTGGCCTAAGAGGGTTACGCTGAGGCAGAGAGCCTGCATGTAATATAAAGAGAGACAAAGAGACAGACACATGCTGTTGCTCTCTGCCTCCCCTGGTTGGTCAGTTGCTTCTGTCTCGATTGTTGCTGTTTCATCACCATGAACGGGACGCTCTCTGCCCTGTTCCACTCAGCCTTGGGCCAGCCGAATATGGACTGAAACCTCCAGTAACTGTGAGCTAATAAACCTTTCCTTCCTTCATTTTGGGTGTTGGGTTTTTGTCCCAGCAACAAGAGAAAAGTAACTAAGACAATGGGACCACAGAAAATACCATGTATTAGTGACAGGAAAGGACAGTGGTGCAGCCTTTCCACAGGAAGGTTGGTGGCTTCCTATAATCAGGGACTTGCAGTTATGCATAGCAATTCCCCACCTGTTTGCTTACTCAAGAGAGAAAAAGTACATGTGGGAATCTGACTGGTACCTAGGTAATGCAACTATTTTGTAATTACTCAACTAGGAAATCAAAAATACCCAAACACCTATTAAGAGATAGGAAAATTGTTCCATAGCTGTATAGGCTAATGCTACTCAATATATATAATAGTAAGCCAAATCTTAAAAATATATACAAAACACATCAGACATGCAGACATATGCAAGGCATGGCCTATTGCCATTTAGCAGAGGACTAAAATGTAGGAACAGAAACCAAATTAGTGGTTTGGGGAAGCTTTTCAGGAAAATAGGAATGAGATGGTTATAGATTTGCATATGTTAGTGAAAAGAAAGTATGATTTTATTCCATATACATAAATTGTACTTAAATGTAACTTTAAAGGTGAATTACAGAATGCAAAAATACATGCCTTGTCCTTCACTGTTATACTCCAAAAACATGAGCATAGATAAAATGTCAAGTCAGTTCAGCAAACAGCTGGCCCATTTCAGCTAGATCAACAAATACTAATGTACATTTCTTTGATTGATTTTTTTCTTTCTTTAATTTTGATTGATATACCTTCCATGTCAAAGTAGTTCACTTAATTTAATTTTCTACATTTAATTTAGCAGAAAGGGCAATGTTGCAGAGATTATTGAAATCTGAGTGTCCATAAATGACCATTATTGTGCACCCTACCCACCCACACATTCTATAACAAGAAGGCACAGCAGAAAAAGTTAACATTTCCTAATGCAGATCGATAAATTCCTTTATTAATTAAACAGGCTTAGATCCATCACAACTTTACTATATTAATGTGCTTTCAGTGAATACCACCTTATATTTCTTTCTGGATATTAATTTAGAGCCAGCCCTAAAGGTCATCAAAAAATCAGGTTAATGTTTAGCCATTATCCATTTTTACTGTTGCTCAAGCTTTCTACACCCACTTTTAAAAAATAAACTTTTTCAAGGATTTAAAGTTTGTTAAGGGCCCAGCGGGATGGCTCAGTGGTCTAAAGCGCCTGCTTGGGAAAGCTTGAGTGGCTGCAGGGACCACGGTTTGATCCCTGGCACCACATGCTGTGCCAGCCCTGCCCTCGGGGCGGGCTGAGCCGGCCATAAAAATGAGTGAATAAACAAACAAAGGTTCTGAAACAAGAAAAAAATAAATAAATAAAATAAAAATTCTTTAAAAAAAAAAAAGCTTGTTAAAGTGACTGCCACATTAAAATAATGTCTTATACCTCACTCCTAACCACTACACTGAATATTACTGAGTTTCTGAAATGGCCACTTAGAAAAGACTTATTACATGTGTATTATCATGAAATGCATGTATGTATTTAGTGAGGATCACACACTCATTTTCTCACAGCTGAATAGGCTTAAGTACTTTTTGCTTCCAATGAAAAAAATTCTCAACCCTGAAAACATCTAATGAATATAAATGTTAGAACCTGCCTGAAATACCAAGCTTTGATGCATTAAACATCATTTCCTCTTCTCAGAACTTGGATCCATACTTTTATCATGACAAACAGCGTCATTATAGCTGACATTTTCCTTATTGTACAATATTTCTATCATAAATTAAGATAGAATCATTATTTCTGATGCTATGATGAGGAGGAAGCAACTAACTAACATGATAAATTATCTGTAATGACTTGACAAACATATTTCATAAGGAAGTTACTATTTATGCTATCATAATAACAGAACCATAATAAAGAAGCAATTTTTTTCCCTCCTGGAAAATTAGATTTACAAACTAACATTCTGAGATCCCTTAGAGAAACGATCTTATAGTTCTATAAATTAATATATTTTAATCACTTATACTGATTCTTCTGAACTAAATTAAATACATTTTTAAATATAGGTTTTTAACTGACAAACATTACTCAAGTTGAAAAATAATCTCCTTAATCTTATCCCTGTTAAAACTGATATGTCTAATTTGCTTAGAAAAATTTCATTTCATATCATTTCAATCTTTTCATTGCAACTCTGATGGCCTTCAGTTGTGGTACTGAATAAAGAAAAGTCATTCTCAGGTGCTATTTGGTTTATGATGATTGTAATTTCTCCTACTCTTTTCAATCCAGACTAACAGCTACAAAAATGACATGATGAACTCCAAAGCTTTCTAACTTATATTTGATTTCCAGTTTCTTGGATCAAAGAAACAGCATTCACAGTTGGTATTTACAATAGGGAAAACTGTTTCAAAAAGCAAAAAACAGATTACCTAATTTGGGGAGTACTTGTTTCTTCCTTCCCTTCCTATTGGTGAAAGCCTCTACTATTTATTTGAGTTCCTTTTTTTTTTTTTTTTTTTTGTCTTTTTGAGACAAGGTCTCGCTGTACAGTTCAGGCTGGCCTTGAGCTCAGTTTTGTAGCCCAGGCTGGTCTCGAACTCTCACCAGTCCTCCTGCCTCAGCCTCCCAATGCTGGGATTACAGGCGTGCGCCACCACGCCCGGCAAGCCTCTACTATTTAGATGTTCATTACTATTATAAGAATAAAGACACAGGCAGAGATATAGCTTAGCAGCACAGTACCTGCCTGGCAAGCACATGGTTCTGAGTTTGATTTCCAGTGGAAAAAAAAAATTAAAAACAAAAATATTAATTAATAACTGCAATGACAAAATATGTTAGAATGATAATGAATTCATGAATTGGTCCTTTTCAAATTAAATACAAAATTTAAATTGCTCATACAATGAATTGTTCAATATAAAATGATTACCAAAAATCTATATGTATAATACATTTCATTGAATACATTTTACAGGAGTAGACTTGAAATTCTAAAAGAGAGTAATTTAGGGCAACAAATTCTGCTAAATCGTCTTGAAATTTTCTGTTAAAGAATGGGTATTATTTTTGGAATATTACTTCATATTTTTATTAATCTCAATATTTATATCTTTCTGGAAAACAATAATATGCAGAGAGCTCAAAAATCATGATAAAAATAATTTGAAACTACTCCCTTTCTAAGGAGAGAGAGAGAGATAGAGAGAGGGGGGACAGAGACAGAGATAGAGACACAGTGAGAGAGGCAGACAGACAGGCAGACAGACAGAGGCAGAGAGAATTTTCCTGTCATCAACTACACTTAAACAATTATCAATGACAAGAAGTTTGAGTTTTCTGCTTGTATTTATAACCTAAGGGTAAGATAGCAAGAAATTTCAGGAAAAGAGACATCATATCCATGGGAATAAACTTTTATTCACCAGTCCTAATATTCTTTGTTTCTTTTCAAAATAAGATGGCAATAGAATTCCAAATGTCATTTAACATATGTATTAACAATACATAGATTTTAGGGCTGACCAGATAGTTCAGTGGATTAAAGCACCTGCACTAGCAGAGGCAAGGACCAGGGTTTGATCCATGCCATACCAGCCCCACCTGCTGGGGTGCACTGAGAAGGCGATTGAGACTAGGTGTGGTGGCATGTGCCTGTAATCCCAGTGCTTGGGAGGCTGAAAATATGATGATCACTATGAATTGATCAGTGTAGTGATACCCTGTAGACCCTGTACTAAATACAAAGCAAAATAATAAACAAAAAACAGCAACAACAACAACAAAAACCAATATGCAGATTTTAACTCTAAAATTTAGAACTTTCTTCTCATTTAGAGAATTTCTAGAGTAAAACACATACCAGAAGTAAGCAGTTACACTTCTCCTATGTTGGTTCCTACCACAGGACAGAATAATCCCAAAGTCTGCTCATGTGCAAACGTATACACACACACTCTTCATCTATAAAATTGTTCTTAAATATCTTCTTTCCTTTCTTTTTTTGACATGATAGTCTTCTGTGTTTGTAGATGTGAAAACTTAATAAGATTTTGTAATATTTGTCTTTTTGAAAAATGAAATCATGATGCTATTTCATTGGAAGATATTTAAAAACTAACCAAAATAATAAGCATGCTTCAAAGTGCATGTCGAAGTTGAACCCTTTGAACACATAGCAGTCTTTTATAAAGCTATTTAAACAGTATAGTTACAGCTATTGTTTTATAATAGCATAGAAATACTTTTCCTATTAATGTTAAGGCCGGGATAGAATGTTTTATTCACATAAACAAGGTTCTACATACAGAAAAAATATTAATCAAGTCATTTTACTTAAAAATTATACTAAACAATTAATAAATTCTCTTTATACTTGTAGTTTTAAGCATCAAAAATGATTATTGAGTGTACTTAGTACTTCCAAGTTCCAGTTTCAACTTTATAGAAGTATCACCATGGCAAAATCATGCACTTATATACACAGGATGAGTTAGGCAATCATCCTAAGAATCTCCAACAGGCTTTTGACACTCAGAGTAACAATGCATAAGAATAAAAGCATTCTTGGAGTACTTGTCATTCTTGTCTTTTAGATGTGTGCTGCTTCTAATCTAACTTTAATTATTGCTATACTCTCAAGTAAATGTTTGTTTTAAAGGAAAACAGAAAAAAGGTAATTGAAGAGAATACAAGACAAGGAAAAATTATCATAGGTTTGACCTGCTACAATTTTGTATATGGTTAGATTTCTAGATTTCTGCATAAAAAAAGTATAACAGTTGTTTTTTAACCACATTCTATAGGGATTTATCAGAATATCCAAATGGCCAATGGAAAATACTGGTTCCATGTTAAGTCTAAGGTATTTAATATTCAGAAAGACAGTGATGTTAAGCTCAAGTACCTATGTTACAGAGTAATAGTATCACTAAGCTTCTTTTCTGGAAGGTTAAAAACTTGTTTGCAGACCAAAAAATTAGAGAAAAAGAATGGCTACAAGGATAGCCAAAATTTTGGCCCTAGGCCAGAGTATGGTGAGGACCCTGGAAATAAGTCAACCTGTACTGTAACATTCTATAACTCAGGGGTGTCCCAAATTTTCTGTTCAAGGAGATTATGAGGCTACAGAAGAAAAGGATCAATGATGCATACTGTGCCTAAGGAGAGTCACCTAGAGAGAAAACATTCTCTCAGGCTTTCACAGAGAGCAAACTGTCCAATCAATGGCTGTGGCTCATCCAGATATCTGACATTGACAAAAGTTCGACAAAACACTGTACATAGTTTTAAGATAAATCCTTAGGGGATTTGACTGACCTCATCAGATATAAAAGTTACATGTTTTGTTATATAGGTCTTGTTTAACTTGGCCTTAACCACCCAATAGAAAAGTTTAGTCCTGAAGCATAAAAAGTAAAGTGAGATTAGTATGCTGAGCTGTAAAAGGCTCAAGTCAAAAGCTTCCAATATTGCTAGTTATCCTGATAACCCATTACTGTTATGGAATATTGGGCTATACATACAACTACTTTTTATTAGTTCAACAAGAAAAAAATATTTGTACCAATAGTGTGTAAAAAAGTTATTATGTTTGCATCTTGCACTCAGAACAACTACTATGAAAAAAATGATGTGCATTTTATTAATTATTGTGGCTGTCCTACTGATGTATTGTGAAACTGTGTCATTATTTCTTATTAAACATAATTTTAAAAATGAAATAAAAATATGTTATTTAAGGCCGGGCATGGTGGCTCACGCCTGTAATCCCAGCACTTGGGAGGCTGAGGCAGGAGGATCAGCGTGAGTTCGAGACCGGCCTGGGCTACAAAAGCGAGCTCAAGGCCAGCCTGAACTACATAATGAGACCCTGTCTCAAAAAGACAAAAAAAAAAAAAAATGTTATTTAAAATGAGCATCCCTAACTTTAAGAATTAAAGTAAAAACAGTATTTAACATTGCGAATACAGTTAGCACAAAATCATAAAATATAAAAACAAAGTCCTAATTTTTTTCCTAATCTTTATTAATGCACTAATGTTCATGGTATATATATATATATATATATATATATATATATATATATATATATTTAATTTTAGATTTCCAAATAACCAAATTCTTATAAAATTCTCAAAACTTAAAGGTGTTGGACAATGTCCTCCATAGTTCTCAAGTTAGAAGCATTGATGTGATAATGAAACATTAAGCTTCATTATTTTGCAATAATTATGATTAGATGAGCAAAAGAAGAATTGCAAATCTTTAAAAATCTGCACACACTAAATAAATAAAATCTGAGTTTAAGGGCTGGCCAAACAGCTGAGCAGATCAAAGTACCTGTATGCAGGCACAGGGGCCAGAGGTTTTATCATATAGCCTGTCTTGCTGGTCCAGCCTCTGGGGCGCTCTGAGAGGACAGTTGAGATGGCGTGTGGTGGTGCAAGCCTATAATCCCAGCTCTTGGGAGGCTGTAAACAGGCTGATCACTACAAGTCTCATCTAGTAGTGAAACCCTGAACACCCTGTAGACTCTTCACTAAAATATAATAAATAGATAAATAAATAAATATAACAAAATAAAATCTAAGTTTATGCCATTGCACTCATAATACAATAGTGCTTTTCCATGGACTTATTCCATTTGTTGGCATCAGCCAGAGTTAAGTCAGGAGAGTGGGGCTTGGTAGGCATTTGCCACCTTAAAAGCACACTCCAAAGTTCTCCTACCATTTCATTACTGATGCTTATTCTTCCTAATTGCAAGGTCAATTTGTTAGGCAAAGTAATTATCTTTGTATAAAATGGAATCTAATTTCCCAGGAGAAGTAACATAAACCTGATTTAAGTTTTTCGATTCTGCAATGACTAGTTAAAGCCAGCTATCTCCAAAAAAAAGACATCAATATTGCTCAGAAAAATGAAGGAAATAAAAATGCAGAGCTAGAAATGCAGACACAAATAGAACAGAGAGTAGTTGTTCACATCCAAAGTATGAATATGGAAAAATATAAAAGATAAAATTCTCTTCATTTTCATTTTTTAAAAATGTATTTAGTACAGGGTCTACAGGATCTCACTACACAGGTGAGACTTATAGTGATCCTCCAGCTTTCAGCCTCCCAAGTATTGCTATCACAGGCAAGTGTCTCAATGCTCCCTGGGGATGGAGCTGGCAAGGTACCCTGGTCCCTGCATCTGCCTAAGCAGGTGCTTTAATCTGCTGAGCTATCTGGCTGGCCCTTTCAATTTTTTAAAAGGCTAAATTCTTCTGAAAAGTTAAAGTTACGGTTTACTTGCAAGTCACTGTAGATGGCCTTAGAAGGCCTATTTTGACTTTTCTTAGTGCATATTTGCAGCTCATAATCATTATATTGACTGTAGGAAATTGATACACATACATAATACATTTCAATTTCCTTCTTTCCTGTCTCTCTTTTTCTCTCAATATATTTCATTGTTACAGGGTCTTACTATGCAGCTTGGACTCACAGTGATACTCCTGTTTTCAGCCTCCCCAGGGATTTCAGGCATGCACCATTATGACCAGACTTTGCCCTGCTCAGCCAGCCTGCCTTTGGAGTGGGACTGGCACAGCATGTAGTGCTGGGATCAAACTTTCGTCCCTGAGTTTGCCTAATCTTGTCTAAGGAGACATTTTAGTCTGCTGAGCTATCTCAGTAGCCCCTCTTGTTTTTGTAGCATCAGACTTATTCATTTATAAGGCCTTATACATTAACTACCACATACAGATGGAAAATCATTCTAGCACACTAAAGAACCTAAAAATGTAGATAATTGTACTAGGGTTATGGTTTCTGTGTAGGTATGTACCCAAAACCTCATATTGTCATGGGGCTGCTTCTAGAATTTGTAATAGATTATTGTGGAAATGGGTACTGACTCTCCCCTGAGGCAGGTGATTTACATTTCACTGTAAGGTAGGAAGAGAAGTTAGCTGCTTGAGCAGCTGCTAGCTATCTCCCAGTGCTCTTGTTCTCTGCCCACTGCCATGGAAGGTTGCCCTCTGCCATGTGCCAGTCTGCTTTGGAGCTAGGTGAATATGAACTGAAACCTCCAGTAACTGTGAGCTAAATAAACTTTTCCTTCCCTCATTTTGAGTGTCTGGTGTTTGTCTCAGCAAGGAGAGAAGAGTAACTAAGACAACTAGGACAAGGTACTCTTCAAGAGACATTGTTCTTAGATAATCTATTAATATCAGTTGACCTACCACACAAAAGAGCTGGCTTAAGTTTTGATACATATCAGTAATTGTGTGTTTAGCTAAAATGCATCATGATAACAGTAAATGAAGCTACCTGAAACAACTAGACATCATGGGAAATTCAAAAAGTATATTCTTTTAGGAAGAAAGTAAAGAAAAATGAATTTGTTAGCATTGGTTCAGAAATGTCACAAGCTATAGCCAAATGGAGTCATGAAAGTTCATGTTATTGTGGTTAAGAAGCAAGGAGAAGGCTCTCAGATGATAGAATTGACACTGTAATCACAATGGACAAACACTGACTTATCTTTCAATTACTACAAAAGACAAGTCTAGTAGTTGTTGTTCTATCAAAGCCAAAAATAAGTAGTAGACCTTATCAAAGTTACTAAACTATATTCTTTGCCTATGTATTGTGGTTTGAAGTCTTGCAAGGTGAACAATACAATACAGGATACATTTTATAGAATTTATCTTCTAGTAGTCACCCAAAGAATCATATACAAGAATGTATGAATCTGTCCACACACTAAAGACCAAAGAATCCATGTAAGGGCCTGAATCACACAATGATGCTCTACGTGAGTCCAGTTGAAGACCTATAGCTCATAACAATGCCTCCCAGGAATCCAACTAGAAGCCTAGAGGCCACAAGAATGTTTTATGTGGGGTTGTTCCATGGATGTGCCCTGGGAAGGCCCAAAGGTCCATGGTGGAAGCTAGAAAGTCTGTGCTAGAAGGATGAAAGATCTGAATAGGAACTAGCAAGCGATGCTCGAAGAACCAGAGCTCCCTGAAAAGTGCCACAGCTATCTCTGGCAACAATGAGGGCCTGAGCTCCTGCAACAATGAGGACAGCTGCTTTCCCATTGAAACCCAATGCAACAAGCTTCTCCAGGGGAAACCATTCACAACTACAATGCGGTCCAAAGCTCTTTCTCTAATGAGAACACACAAGTTCATCCAAAAGCCACCATTGTGGGAGCCCAAACTGCTGGCTTCCATTTTGTAATGACATCATCATCTTGCAACAGCCTCATCTCGTGATAGCCTCTAGGTAGGTTTCTATTTTCCTACCCCCTGCTATTTTTCCATAAATCACATGTTCTAAATCCTCCCCCCGTTGCCTTGGATACCTGCTGACGTGTTTCCGGGTCTCCACCGTTGCCTAGGATACATGCTGATGTAGCAGGTGAAAATTACCTTATTCCCGCACCCTGTATACATACAGAGCGCCTTTTTGAATAAACGAGACTTGATCAGAATCCTGTCTTGTCTCCATTTCTTGTGTCTCTTGTCCCATTTTCTCCCTATAATCTGGACTCTCCCACTAGGACCTACACTGATTCCTCGCAGGTCGATGGAAATAATTGGCGCCCAGTGTATATTCCAGCAAGGGAGATCCAGTGACGGAGCCATTCCACGGAGCGCGCAAAATGACTCAAGGTTAGAGGTACGTGCCTCGCAGGAGCCTGCTGTGGCGACCTGAATCTTGGGAAGCAAATAACCACCCATTTTTTCTCCCCATAATGGGACAAACATTAAATGATCAGGATGTTTTTTTTAAAAGTTTAAGTAAGGCCTTAAAGATACAAGGAGTAAAGATTAACATAAAAGAGTTATGTCAATATTTTCACTATAAGTAAAGCTTTAAAGGCACAAAAAATAAAGGATTTGTTTCAATTCCCTAATAAGGGAACCATCGATACAGAACAATAAAAAAGAATAACTAATGTCCTTAAGGAGTATTATGAGACATTTGGGCCCAAAAAGGTGCCATTTACTGCCTTTTCTTGTTAGAGTTTAATACGTGAAATTTTAACTTAAAAGCATTCTGATCCTGTAGTTGCCAGTGTAATTCAGAAGGGCTAAAAAAATTACAAAAGAGACACCAAAACGGTGATTCAAAAACAATTAAAAATCAAAAACAGCCAGAGGTTACTAGGGAAGACAAGGACCTAAAAAATTCTAAAACTAAAACTAAAAATAAACTATATACTTCTCATACTAACAAGCCACACACAGGTGGCGCCAAATTTTCCCTCCAAAGGATTCCATGCTAGAATTAGACTAGGAGCATTTCCGGTGTCCGAAACAACAGACACAAAGGGAGAGGTCTTACGTCATCATGCCAGTTTTGATTTTAAAGTGATAAAAAAATTAAAGACAGCAGTAGCCCAATACAGAGCTACAGCCTCTTATACTACAATCATTTTAGATTTGGTAGCTAAAACTTGGCTTATCCCCGGAGACTGGCATACAGTAGCCAGAGCCACCTTTTCGAGAGGAGGCTATCTCCTATGAAAATCAAAATATATTTAAAAAAAATTGTATAGCCACGGCCAGTCGTAACATTCAGGCTGGCGAAGACTAAAATTTTGATATGCTAAAGGAACACAACAGGGAGATGTAGAGATACGTTAATTAGCGTCTCACAAGTCAAAGAGCAATACAACATAGCCCAGGGACAGCAGTGGTTTGGGAATCCTAGAAAGCTCAGATTCAAGGAGAAAGATAACAGCTTACCCTGAAGGCTTTCCATTAGCTGTCTCCACCCTTGCTTGAAACCTTTGTAATTAGTATTTGTGTGAACCTAGCATTGGGCAAATGGAGGTCAGAGATTGTAACATTTCTTTACTAAAGTGATTCTGCACCTGAGCGCATTCCTTGACCCCAAATAAAAGTGAGATACTTCTGAGGGTCGGCACTCACTTCGAGAGAGACAAATCTCAGGGAGACATCTGAGCTAAATTCATCAAGTTTCTCGTTGTTTCTTTCGGCACCGACACAGAACAACACAACAGGGAGATCTTAAAGCTTGTTGTGCTCCTTTGGGTATTTTTCCTGTAGTGGTTCAAAAACGTCCACCTAATGCTTAGTTTCTCTAGGGCTATGTACAGTGGGAACACTAACCTCTGGCATTTAAAGTTATTAAAGACTTAAAGCAGGCTGTTGCAGCCTATGGTATGCATTCAACCTATGTGATTAGATTAACACTAGGATTAGCAAATAAACGTAGATTAATTCCTCATGATTGGGAAGTTTTGTGCCATACAATTTTAGAGCCAAGCCAATATTTGCAGTTTAGAACTTGATGGAAAGATGAAGCGGATATTCAAGAGAGGGTTAACAGGGGACGAAATCCCCCAGTTAACGTTTCATCAGATCAGCTCACTGGGTCAGGGACCTAGTTTGATATCCAAGCCCAACTGCAGTATGATGATGTGGCTATTATGCAAAGTCACATGTGTTGCTTGAGAGCATGGGAAAAGGTAAAAAAACCAGAGAAGGCTCAAAAGTCACTTGCTAAGGTTCTCCAATCTAATAAGAAGCCATATATAGATTTTGTCTCTGGATTAAGGGAAGCTATACACAAAACAGTGAGAGCACCAGAGCTGAGGGAGTTATTGTTACAGACTTTGTCTTTTGAGAATGCAAATATCAAATGTCAAAAGGCTCTGAGTCCCTTAAAGACACAGAGTACATCTTTGGAAGAATATATTAAGGCCTGTGCTGATATTGCCATACAAAGCTAATTTGTTGGCAGCTGCCTTATAGTCTCTTTTCAAACAAAATCATACCAAATGTTTTAAGTGTGGACAAATGGATCATATGAAAATTGTAGAAAAGGACAAGGTAAAAAGAAAAAAGGAGATAAGAGTAACAACACTGCTCCTGGACCTTGTCTGAGATGTGGAAAAGGTAAACATTGGGCTAATGAATGCTGCTCCAAACTTGATAAGCATGGTCAACCCTTAAAATCTCTGAGAAACTGGAGAAGGGGTCCATCATCTAGAGGCCCAAAGATAAACAGTATGGGTTATCCACAGTTTCCACTGTCCAGCTCAAATTTCAATAAAATGCAGGAGCACATATCTTTTCCATGCAACCTCCAAAACCAGAAATACAGCTTTAGATCTAATGGCTGTCCAAAATTGGCTTTTGCTCCCCACTTAAACAGTTCACAAAATTAAAATTAGAGTTTTCAGCCCTATTCCAAAAGATATCATAGCTCTGATTGTAGAAAGGAATACTATTATTGCCCAAGGTGTATTTGTACATTTGGTAATTTTTTTTTTTTTTTTGCTTTTTCAGACAGGGTCTTGCTATGCAGTTGAGCTCAGGGCTGGCCTGAACTGCATAACGAGACCCTGTCTCAAAAATAAAATAAAATAGACCTTTGATATTTTACAAAAATTATAAAATAACATTTAAAGGCTTAAACAGTTGATTGATTTTGACATCCCATTTAACTAACAAAAGGCCTAGTTGTTGTAATGTTCTGTGTTGGTGCCCAAAGAAATGACGAAAAGACCTGATAAATTTAGCTCAGAAGACTCACTGAGACTTGTCTCTCTCGAAGTGAGCCCCAACCCTCAGAAGTATCTTACTTTTGTTTGGGGTCAAGGAATGCGCTCAGGTGCAGAATCCCTTTAGTGAAGCAATGTTGCAATCTCTGACCTCCATTTGCCTAATGCTAGGTTAACACAGATACTAATTATAAAGGTTTCAAGCAAGGGTAGAGACAGCTAATGGAAAGCCTTTAGGGTAAGCTGTTCTCTTTCTCCTTGAATCTCAGTTTTTTAAGATTCCCAAACCACTGCTATCCCTGGGCTTTGCTCTGTTGCTCTTTGTCTTGTGAGACCCTAATTACGTATCTCTACACCTAATGGTAGCCTCCAAAGGGGTTTAAGCTATTGGAACTTTTACATATTTGGGTCAATTTATGCAACAAAGAAATTTTGTGTCCCAAACTCTTCAAATCAACCATTGATGAGTTTCAGACTTCATTTGGTAATATTTGTTGTAGCCTGACCATTGTAACTTCATTGCTAACCACTGTGACTCCATCTTTTATTTTCTTTTTTTTCTTTGTTTTTTTTTTAATTTTTATTTATTTTTTTCTTGTTTCAGAACCTCTGTTTGTTTATTCACTTATTTTTATGGCCGGCTCAGCCCACCCCAAGGGCAGGGCTGGCGCAGCATTTGGTGCCGGGGATCGAACCGCGGTCCCTGAAGCTGCCCAAGCTTTTCCAAGCAGGTACTTTAGACCACTGAGGCATCCCGCCGGGCCCTTTTTTTCTTGTTTCAGAACTTTTGTTTGTTTATTTTTATGGCCAGCTCAACCTGTCCTGAGGGCAGGGCTGGTGCAGCATGTGGTGCCAGGGAATCCTGCAGCTGCCTGCAGGCGCTTTAGACCACTGAGCCATCCTGCTGGGCCCCCAAATTCCCAAATATTCCCAAATTACTAATCTTTTTTTTTTTTTTTTGTGGGACCTGGGTTCAAACTCACAGCCTTGTACTTGCCAGGCAGGCTGCTTGTGCCATGGAGCTATCTCCCCATCCCCCTGTGACTCCATCTTGACCTTTTATTATTGTCTCCAGCCAATATACGCATTCCTATGAAATAGCCCTTTCAAGGGACCAAGAATGGGACCTGTTGAACTTTTGTCCACATACCTGCTCCCATTGTTAAACAGGACTCATGCCCCTGCCCCAAATGTTCCCATTTTAAGTCCCTTTTTTCCCCAAATGTGACTCAGTCGTGACATTCCAGGTCATGAGTTGCAAGCTACATCTTAGCTAAATATGGACATAATTCAGAACCAGCCAGTGACAATATGCCTTAACCCCACAAGTAACCACAATTGGCTTCTGTATTACTGCTTGCTTCTATATAACCCTAAGTAAAGCTCCACGTTGCGCGCCTCTTTGCTCTCTTGCTTGGAGACTGCTGCTGAGTACCAGCTAAAATTGGCAATCAACTGCCAATTGATTTAGGAGTTTGGTACACAGACTGAAGACTGTTACTTGTGCATTCAATTGCAAATATAGGCAAAATATTTTCTACTACCTATATCCATATATTTTTCAATGAGTATTTCTTATTCATCTCATAAACAGATGTGGTGTGTAGGAAAACTCCAATTCATCTCCGTTAAGTACAGGTGATCTCAAAAGTGGTGACAACCAGCCATGACTCTAACCTCAAGGAGCCGTCCATCGATTTGCTCTTTTGCAGCCCTATTAGTGCCATGTTGATAAGCAGGAGCAAGGCTCCTGGATAACAAGAGCAACTACTACCATAACTGATGGCAACCCAACTAATAATGTGTGAATAAGGTCACCCTAAAAATGGCCACCTCCTCCACAGGTTTCCATCCTCTCAAAAAGACTTTAAATTCCAGGAAAATCACTGAGCTTAGAACCACTCTGTAAGAATTCAGCTGGCCCATACATTTATGAGCAAGGTAAATCTGACCAGCTATTCTGGGATTGTTTGTTATACAGCAATTGCTATATGAAAGTCACCAGTTTCTGAGTCTAAATTAATAAGAAAAGAAGAAAATTTGCTCTGGTTTTATTTCTTGCTGACATAAGATCTATTATAGGACCTGGTTACAGCTGCTAAGGCTGAGTGCTAGAAAGGAGCTAAATGAACTGAACTGATACAAACCATAAGTCTGAGAAAATTTAGCACAGAGGTGAAACAATTGGACAAAGACCATTTACTATGGTGCTGTGCAGTGTTGGAAAATGTGAAATTTCAAGACAATCAGAGAATTCGAAGTTCTTCGTGTAATTGAGCACTCAGCTGAAGCCTTATATTTTCTATCAATAAATATGAATATTCAATAGCGTAGCTATAGGGTAATAGTATCACAAAGCTTTTCTGCTGGAGGGTTAAGAATGTAAGTTAACAGACCAAAAATTGGAGAAAAAGAAAGGCTATGAGGATTGCCAATATTTTGGCCTTAGCCCTTCAAGGTCAATAAAGACTCAGGATATAAGAGAACCTGTGCTGTAATA
Source organism: Myocastor coypus (assembly GCA_004027025.1). Classification (NCBI taxonomy): domain Eukaryota; kingdom Metazoa; phylum Chordata; class Mammalia; order Rodentia; family Myocastoridae; genus Myocastor; species Myocastor coypus. The sequence continues at coordinate 92,871 of PVJA010003102.1, forward strand.
TCCTATAACTCAGAGATGTTCCAAATTTTCTGGTCAAGATTATGGGACCTCAGAGGAAAGGGATAAATAAACTATAGTGCATCTAAGGAGAGTCACCCAGAGAAAAACATTCTCTCAGGCTTTCACAGAAAGCAAACTGGCCAAGCAATGACCTTGACTCATCCAGAAGGCTGACACAACAGTTCTACAAAGTACTGTATATGGTCCCAAACTTAATCCTGAGGGGATTTGACCCTGGAAGATACAAAAAAATGAATGTTTTGTTATACAGGTCTTGCTTTGACTTGCCTTTGATCACCCACAAAAAAAAAAAAAAAAGCTTAATTACAATGCATGAAATGCAGAGCTAGATTAGTGAGATGAGCTTTAGGAGGTTTAGTCCACTGCAATTACAGAACATTTGACTGTGAATGCATCTGCTTCCTCTTAGTCCAAAGAGGAGAATTTTCTTTTCCTTTCCTTTCTTTTTTTTTTTTCTTCTTAGCAACATCAATAGGGAGGTGGGTCATGCCCACACACTGTGTTCTGTGGAACTATTGTGAGGACAATATGCAATGTGTCAACTTTTAAAAAAAGAAAGGGGAAAAGAAAAAAAGAAAGTAATGTTTATTGAATGTGTTAACGTTTAAGTGTTTGATCAATCTTATATATCTATATCTATTAATCTAAACTGATCTGATGATGAAAATATGTAATATAACCATTGTTAAATTTAAACAATAAAAATATTAAATCATGAAAAAATATGAGTATTCAGGAAATAAATATACCAACATAATCTACTGGAAATGCAACTGCTTTGAACAAAATAAAACATTTAAAAGAAAGAACTGTAATCCCAAGATTCTATAATGTGCTATCCCCACAATATCTATCACACAATCAAAAGTTTCTAGACATACAAAGCTACAGGAAAGTGTTTCCCACAGTTAAGACAAAATAAATAGAAATAGTTACTTATATCCACATTTACAATTGCTATTAGTAGCATTATTTCAACAGAAAATAAAAGAATAATGAAATATGCCACTTTGTTCCAATAGTCTTAACATTTTTCATTTTAAATAGATAAGTACCTCAAACAGCCAACTTGGCAAGGAATATGTATCAAGAAGAAAGGACTAGGGAGCTGGGGAGATGGCTCCGAGGCACAAGTGCCTGCTGGGCAAGTGCAAGGTTGTGAGTTTGAACCCCAGTCCCACAAAAAAAAAAAAAAAGAAGAAGAAGAAGAAGAAGAAGAAGTAGAAGAAGAAGAAGAAGAAAGGACTCTTGTTCTTAATGTACTTAGTACAAGGTCTACAGGGTCTCATTGCACAGATCAGACTCATAGCAATCCTGATCCTCCTGTTTTTGGCCTCCCAAGTGCTGAGATTATAGGTGGACACCCGCATGCCTAGTCTCATTTGCCACATCACCATGCCCTGAGGGTGGGGCTGGCATGGTACACAGGGGATCAAATCCCAGCCTATGCCTAAGGTGGTGCCTTAGTCTAATGAGCTATCTGATCAGCCTTACTTAATGACTCTTCCTGCCATCCTTTTCTTCTTTTCTCCTTTTCTTATCTCACTTGTTTATTCCTTATGTTCAGTTTCTTTCTATTTTACTATTGTATCTTTCTGATTTTATCTTTCAGGTTCTTACACAAGGGAAACAAAATGATGTTTACACAAGTTTATCTCATTTATTTCCCCTGTGAGTATAGTTTTAGTTGAATCCATTTACCCATAAAAGCCTCAAGTCCTTCTTTCTTTCTTTCTTTCTTTCTTTCTTTCTTTCTTTCTCACATTAGGGATTGAACTCAGGACCCAGGCAAGCACTTATTTTACTGAGCTATCTCCCCAGGACCTAGTCTACCTTTCTTCGTGGCTGAGTAATACTCCATTGTCTAAAAATGCCACATCATTTCTTTTTATCCATTCTGAAGTGATGGCACTTTGGGTTGAAACTGAAAATAAAATTTAAAAAAAAACATGTCCACAAAGAAAAGTCCAGGTCCTCATGGATTCACAGATGTATACTCCAAGAAATTTCGAGGAGATTTAATCCCAATACTCCTCAAACTCTTCAATGAAATAGAAAAGGAAGCCAACTTCCCTGATTCATTTCAAGAGGCAAATAGTACACTGATTCCAAAACTGGAGAAAGACCCAATAAAAAAAGAGAACTATAGGTCAATCAACCTCATGAACATAGATGCAAAAGTCTTCAATAACCTACTAGCAAATATAATGCAGAAATAATCAGAAAGATTATTCACCATGAGCAGTGAGATTCATCCAAGACATTCAGGGATGGCTCAACACAGGCAAATCTACAAATACATCACACAAGCAGAACCAAAATCCAAAACCAAATGATCATCAAACAAATGTAAAAAAAGATTTTGGACAAAGTCCAACACTCATTCATGATAAAACCCCACAGATAGATGGCCTATATGTCAGTCTGATAAAAGCCATCTGCGGCTTTTATGTTGTAACCATAATGCTGTACCCTACAGCCAACATCATTATAAATATGAAAAAAAGAGAACTGAAAGCTTTTTTTTTTTTTTTTTTCCTTTTGCGGGGCCGGGGTTTGAACTCATGACTTTGCACTTGCTGGGCAGGCACTTGTGCCATGGAGCTATGTCCCCGGCCCCAGAGAACTGAAAGCTTTTACTCTAAAGTCAAGTACAAGACATGGAAGTCCACTATCATCCCTTCAACTCAGTATAGCTCTGGAAGCATTAACCAGAAGCATTAAACAAGAGAAAACAAAATAGTTATTAGAAAAGAAGACTTTATAATATCATTATTCATAGATAACATGATACTCTACATCGAAGACCCAAAAAACTTCACCAAGAAATTCCAGAATTAATAAACAAATTCAGTAGCATAGCAGGATACAACATCACCATTTAAAAATCAATAGTGTTCCTCTACAAAAACAATAAACATACTGAGAGAAATTAAAGGAACAACATTCTTCACAATAGCATCTGAAAATTGAAATGCTTAGGAATTAATCTAACAAAGGAATTAAAAGGTCTATACAATGAAAATTACAACACTCTGAAAAAAGTAACTGAAAAGGACTTTAGAAAATGGAAAGATATTCCTTTTGTCTTGCATAGGAAAAACAAACATTGTGAAAATGGTCATGATTTTGAAATTAGCATACAGATTTAATGCAATCTCTATCAAAATACCATTAAGATATCTCACATATCTAAAGAAAATATTCTTAAATTCACTTGGAATCCGGAAACAACCTAAAAAAGCAGAGGTAAACCTTAGCAACAAAGGCAAGGTGGAAATTATACTACTATTCTAATGTGATAAAAATCAGCATGACACAGTCAACACACAAACAACAACATCAAAAAAAGACTTGAGGATCAATGGTAGTATTAGAAGATACAGATACAACTATAATTACATTCAGCAACCATATCTTTGACAAATGGACCAAATATGTTCACTGGAGGAAACATAGACTCTAACTAATGGTGCTAGAAAATCTGGGTTTTCTCTCTTCCTCCCAGGCTGTCTGAGCTGCTGTTGCCATCATGAATGACACAGTAACTATCCGAACCCGGAAGTTCATGACCAACCGACTTCTGCAGAGGAAACAAATGGTCATTGATGTCCTTCATCCAGGGAGAACAACAGTACCTAAGACAGAGATTCAGGAAAAACTGGCCAAGATGTACAAGACCACGCCAGATGTCATTTTTGTGTTTGGATTCAGAACCCATTTTGGTGGTGGCAAGATGACTGGCTTTGGCATGATTTATGATTTCCTGGATTATGCGAAGAAAAATGAGCCCAAACATAGACTTGCAAGACACGGCCTGTATAAGAAGAAAAAGACCTCAAGAAAGCAGTGGAAGGAATGCAAGTACAGAATGAAGAAAGTCAGGGGCACAGCAAAGGCCAACGTTGGTACTGGCAAAAAGTGAGCTGGAGACTGGAGAACAGCAGAAGGAGTAGAGATGCTGCTGCAGTGCCTGTCTGCAGTGACTGCAAGTGTTTTTGCGAGAGACTTTAATAAATTGTAAAACCTTTAAAAAAGAAAAAAGAAAAAAAAAAAAAGAAAATCTGGTTTTCCATACGCCAAAAACTAAAACAAACCCAGGTCAATCACTATGCATGAAACTAAATTAAAGTGAAGAAGGATTAAATATCTGAACACTAAAACAGAAACACTAAATGTGCTGAAAGAGAAATAGGTAGAAATCTTTAAGACATAGGTGTAGGCAGGAAGTTCATGAACAAAATCCAAACTGCATGAGAAATACTGCAAATAACAACTGGGATCTCATTTTATTGGGAAGTTTCTGCATGCAAAATAAATCACCAATTAGTAAAAAGACAAACTCCAAATTGGCAAAGAGAATCTCTTAACCAACAGTCATTGAGAAAAAGGATTCTATCTTGCATATATAAAAAACTTAAAAAACTCAGGCTTCTAAAATTCAAGGACCCAATCCAAAAATGGGCATCTCAGATGAATACTCACTTTTCAAATAAGAAATTACAAATGGCTGTAGAAGATGTGGGAGGAAAGAAACAGTTTCCCACTGTTAGTTGGAATGTAGACTGGTACAACCACTACAGAAAGCAGCACAGAGACTCCTCAGAAAATTAGTATTAGAAGAACCATTTCACCCAGCTATGCTGATTCTAGGTATTTTTCCAAAAGAACTGAAAACATAACACATAATATATGCGCTCCCATATTTATAGCAGCACAATTTGCCATAGCTAAATCTTGTATTATAATTTTAAAAAGAACCAAGATCACTCAATATTTTTTAAATATTAGGAAAACTCTGTAAACTTGCCAAGTGGCAGAAAAAGCATTGTGAAAAATACATGACTTGTTCTTGATTTAACAACTCAACTGGCTATAATTAAATTGAGTTTCCTCATTCTTACCTGAAGTACTCATATTAGTTTTTCAAAGATCTTGCAACACAGTATCAAAAAATTTAGTAGTTGAGAAAAATTTACTGTTTGCCAGTGCTGGAGGCTAGTCTAAAATTGTTGTGCCAGACGTCATATTCCCTCTGAATCTTACAGGGTTGTTTATAAACCTTTTCTTCGTTTCTAGCACTTTGCTAATGGTTGAAATTCCCTGGTTTGAGACACAATAACTCTAGATTCTGTCATTGTTTTCACAAAGGATTTCTTCATGTACCTTTGTGAGTGTTTTCTTATAAGGGTGTTTCTCATGTTGGAATAGGATCCAGACTTCTACTCTGTGACCTCATTCTAATTATTTTCATCTCCAATAAGTCTATTGCTGAATAAGGTTTCTGACAGCACCCAACAAAATCTGAGTCTCGTGTTGTTAATATGGTAATAACAATGAGATACTGAACAATTTCCCTGTAAGATCTGGAACAAAGCAAGGATGTGTACTCTCAGAAGTTTGACTTAACACTGATAGAAGACTAGTAAATTAAGAAATAAAGATCATAAAAAATTTGAAAAAGGAAAGTATATCTTTCTTTGTAGATCACATGATGTACCTGCATACTTTTTTGAGGAATGTGAAAAGGATCACAAACTACGAAACTGTTAAAGCAGTTCAGCTGTTCTCGGGAGTTAAAATTCATCTTAGAAAATCAATTATGTTTATATATAAAGAACAAATGTAAAATGAAATTACAGCAGTATAAAATAAAAACCATAAATAATTTAAAAATGAACTTAAATTAATGCAAAACATTTCTATAAATTTCACAGCTTGGTTAGAAAAAAGAAGTAAACCTAAATGAAAGGAGAAAATGCCATAGTCATTATTTGAAAGGCTAAACATTAATTACATCATAAACTAATTTTAAACTTATCACAATTACATTAATAAATAGTGAAATATTTCTAATAGAAACTTGAGGCACCCGCCGCGGGTAAGCCCCTACGCCCCTCTGCCCCGCCTCTGCGTTCCCGCGACTAACTTCCTGTCCCAGCCCAGCCCAAACCCCACCGCTGGGAGCTGAACCCACGGGCCGGCTGGGTCAGGATTCTTGGCCTGCCTTCCCTTTCCCCGCCCCGCCCCCCCCCCTTTTTTTTTAACCCCTCCAGCCCAAGCTCCAGCACTGAACCCAT